>JAGYYJ010003022.1:0-67845 GCA_019671005.1 Hibiscus mutabilis
ATTATACCGAACTTACCCATGTACTATCAAAGATAGGGTATATAATGTCGGCGTCAAGCCACTTGATGATTTCTTTCATTACAACCCCTTTCATGGCATGATTCAGTCTCCTATGGGCCTCAATTGAAGGTTTGTGATCATCTTCCAACAAAATCTTGTGCATGCACACCTTTAGGGCTAATTCCCTTCAAGTCGGCAATTGTCCACCCTATTACCTTTTGTGTAGCTTCAACATCTTGATCAGCTTCTTTTCCTGCTCAGGCTGTAACTTAGAAGAAATAATTACAGGCAATGTATTATCGGTTCCTAAGTATGCATATTTTAGTTGCTCTGCAATTATTTCAACTAAAGAATCGGTGGTTGTTCAATAGAGGGTTTTTCGAGTTTACCTTCCTTACCTGAGTAATCCAGTGGTTCAAAGTATGTACCTGGTCGATTGACTAGCCAATTTGCCTCTTCTTGTTGTTCATCATTGACCGGTTCTTCAAACTCCTCAGGTTCCTCTTGATCGGAAATGTAGTTCTTTGAGGCAACTAAATTTTCGTCAGTTAAACTCTGTCGTGGCATGAAGAAGTTGGCATTCTTACGGATCATCGGTATGCCTTAGTGTTTGGAACACATTTAGTTTAACTTGCTGGTCATTCACCCTCATTGTGAGTTCTCCTTTTCAACATCGATCAAGGTTCTCCTGTTGCTAGGAATGGTGTCACGAGAATGATGGGTGCATGCTCATCCGCTTCACAATCCAAAACAATAAAGTCAGCGGGAAAATAAATTTATCAACTTTTACCAGTATGCCCTCGATTTTTCCCTCTGGATGCACATAGGATCTGTCGGCTAGTTGTAGCATAACTGTTGTAGGTCTTGCCTTCCCGATTTCTAGTTTCTAGAAAACTGATTTAGGCATCAAATTTATGCTAGCTCCAAGGTCGCATAATGCTTTCTCGACATAGTGGTTTCCAATAGAAAAGGGTATTGTGAAACTTCCGGGATCCTTTAACTTGGGTGGCATACGACTGTGCAACATTGCCATGCATCCCTTTGTTGCAGCAACTGTTTCAAACTCTCCTAGCCTTGTTCTCTTGGACACAATGCCTTTAAGAAACTTGGCATAGTTCGGCATTTGTTCAATTGCTTCCACCAATGGCAAGTTGATGTGGACTTGCTTTAGGATATCAAGAAACTTCTTGAATTGATATTCTTGCTTTTGTCGCTTCAACCTTTATGGGAATGGTGGTGGAAGTCAGATATCTTCGATCATTTCATTAGTTTAAAACCTGATTGACGGCATTGCTGGGACAACTGGAGTTGCCGAGGCGTTATCAACTGGGGTTGCCGAGGCATGCTTATCGCAAGTTGCCGAGGCATCTTTATCGTTGGTTGCCGAGGCATGCTTATTGCCGGTTGCTGCGGCAATTCCTGGTTTAGCATCTGAGGCTTTGCCGCTAGGTTCGTCTTGATCTTTTCGTGGAGTTTTGTTTGATGAGCGGGTTTGAGCTTCTCTAAGTTGTTGGCCACTTCTAGTGGTGATTGCCTTACATTGCTCATGGTCAGTTCCTCTTGCGACTTCAGTATCGCTAGGTAAACCTCCTTGCGGTCTAGTATTCAAATTTTGAGCAAACTGTCCGACTTGATTTTCCAATGATTTGATTGCCGCCTCTTGGTTTTGCAATCTCATCTCGATCCTGTTAATAAAAGCATCAGTTCTTTTTATGAAATTACTATTCTCAGCCATATAAGATTCAGTTTTCATCATAAAAGTATTTAGAGAATTTTCCAAAGAACTAGATGTTGTCGGTTGTTGCTGCGGCAACTGTTGCCGTGGCATATTCTGTTGGAATCCTGATGCTTGTGCATTCTGATTGTTCTGGTTTAGAGCATTGTTGGGATTACTCCATGAAAAATTCGGGTGCTTCTTCCAAGCTGGATTGTATGTATTGGACATCACATTGTTGTTCCGATTGTAATTCCCCACATAGAAGCTGGATTCCGGATTCTGCATACATTCAGAAGAATTATGGTTATCACCACATAACTCACAAAAAGAATCCATTACCTTGACTTCATGTGTGTTGTTTGATTTTTGCATGTTCTGGACCATTTTGGTTAAAGTGGCCAATTGTGCCGAAATTGAATCTGATGATCCTAGTTCATGTATTGTGGCTTGGCGTCTAACTCCTCCTCTTCTAGTAGATGGGAATTGATAATCATTCTTTGTCATCCTGTTTAAATTTGCATTTCTTCCTCCGGCGACTTATCTAAGAGTATGCCGTTTGTCGAGGCATCTAGCATCATCCTTGTTGGTGTATTCACGGCGTTGTAAAACATTGTTACTTGAGTCCACACCGGGAATTCGTGTAGGGGGCATTTGTGTAGAATTTCTCTATATCGCTCCCAAGCCTCGTACATGGATTCATCATCTGCCTGCCGAAAAGAAGTAATGTCATTACGAAGCTTATCAGTCAAATTTGTAGGATTAAACCGAGCGAGGAAATCACGACAAAGATCGGTCTAAGATGCTATTGATCCGGCAGGAATGCTATTCAACCATGCTTTTGCCCTATCCCTCAGTGAATAGGGGAATAATCTTAATCGTAAGACATCGGGGGTGACTCCGTGTATTTTGAACGAGTTGCAAATCTCGAGAAAAGATTTCAGATGTTGCCGTGCATCTTCAGTTGCTGAGCCGCCAAACTGACCAATTGTGTTGATCATATTAAACATTACCGGTTTTAACTCAAAGTAGTCGGCTTCAATTTCAGGTGCGACAACTCCTGGATTAAGTCCATCAAGATCTTCTTCAAGATAGTCTCGAATAGTTCTATTTCATGTAAGAATCACTCCTCCTCCTGCTAGAACATCTTGATTCATATTGTCGTCTTGATTAGCCATTTCTATTATTATCCTTCGTCTAAGCCTTTGTAAGGTTCGTTCGATTTCTGGATCAAAGGGATATTCTAGTGTAGTCGGTCTCGCCCTGGTCATATACCAATGCAAAACCAAAGTTTGTTAGCCCTTTGAATCTTAAACAAGAAAAGTAAAAAGAAAGTGCAAGAAAATAAAAACAAAGTCGCTATTGCCAATCCCCGGCAATGGCGCCAAAAACTTGTTGCGCGTAATAAGTGCTACGCAATTGTGCAAGTATACACGTTGCAAGTTATAGTATAAAAGATATCGTCTCCACAGGGATTGGTGCCACTTCAAGAATCTAGTCTCTTGCACTGTAAAAAGTAAAAACACAAATAAAGGATTATAGGAGTTTAACTAATAACTAATCTAGAAAGCAATAAAGTAAAAGAATAAATGAGATCAAATGAGAGAGATATAGGCTAGGTTATCGTGAATTGAGGTGTTATAGCCGATTGGATCGTATTGGTAAAAGAGTGCACGGGCAACTTAGTTGTCGTGGCAACTTGCACAACGGGGTTGCCTTGGCAACTAATCGATGGTTTCCTGGGCAACTTCTTGGGCGTCTGGGCAGCAACCTTCAAGGTTCGGCAGAGCGTTCTTCAATGGTTTCTTATTATCCCTAAGTCGAAACTCTAGCTACTTGTGCATGCCTTGATAATACATCCCTGCGTGAATCAAGGGTGAACAACAACCAATCTTGCGCTCCTCTTAGCCGTTGAAATCCTTAACTTATTCCTAAGCCGGATTAATCTTCACCATCAATAGATTGAATAAAGATCATATTCATTCGTTTCTTGAATCTAACTCTCCCGATATTAGATAAATAGATGAAATCACGAGATCCTCTCCTAACTCACTCGCAAACAAGAATAAGAACCAGGAATGAATAAACCTTGAATAGAAAAGTGCAAATTCTTATTACCTAAACAAAAACCAATAGTTTCTCACAACCACAAAACACAATAACCATAGCCAAATAGATTTAGTTCATGGCTAGGTTCCAAAGAAACACAAGATAAATAATCCATAGCATGAACCCAATCGAACAAGAAAGAAAAAGATGAAGAAGGAGGCTTGTCGAAATCCTCCTTGCCCTAGATGCTTGTCGAAAATTCTCTCCTCTTGCCCTCCTTGGACTTGTCGAAATTCCCCTCTCTTGCCCTCTATGGATTGTCGAATCTCCCTCTTATTTATAGGGCTAGGTCAAAGTCCTTCTTTGAGGAGGAAGTTAAGTTGGAATTAAATTATCTTTAAAGAATATAATTATTTATTATAATTATATTCCTACTAGAACTTCTTCTATCTTCTTGGAATTTAATTCTTCTTTAATATCTTCATGGAAATCAAATTCCTTTGGGGTTGGGCTTTGCTCCACGTCATCTTGGGCTTGTCTAGTCATCAATTTCGACTACCATATCACATTTTCTCTTGTCGACAATTACCCTGGCAACTGGCTCGGCGTCTCCTTCATGCATTGCCCTGGCAACTAGTTCGGCATATCCTTCATGCATTGCCCTGGCAACTAGCTCTAGCCTTGCTTTGGCAAGTGATCCTGCACATACACACAAAACACACCAAAGCAGCATCTTTTCCCACAAAAACTACCAAGTTATGTAATCAAGCTCAACGATGGAAGGAAACATGGATTAATGCATTAATGGCTAAATATGCAACTAATATGAGCCTAAGTCTAACAATAATATGAGTAAAAAGGTAAGAAAATAGTACTTTTGAACATTTATCAAGTGTATTCATGTCAAGGGATAGACAATGAGCCATCCCGTTGCATTCGTTTATGTTGCAATTGCATTTTTGTTTAAGGGCTCACATAGAGCAAACTTGTATGGATGCTAATGGTAAGCCTGGTGTTAAGTGTTCAAAAGTACTATTTTTATTACCCTTTTTATTCATATTATTGCTAGACTTAGGCTCATATTAGTTGCATTATTAGCCATTTACGCATGTTTGCATTGTTTCCTTGGTGGACAAGCTTGATTTCATATTTTGCTTGATTTTGTGGAAAAAGATACTGCTTTGGTGTGTTTTGTGTGTGTGTGCAGAATCACTTGCCAAAGCAAGGCTGGAACTAGTCGCCAGGGCAATGCATGAAGGAGATGCCGAGCTAGTTGCCAGGGCAATTTTCGACAAATGATAAGATGATATGGTAGTCGAAATTGATGACTACATAAGCCCAAGATGACGTGGAGCAAAGTTAAATCCCAAAGGAGTTTGATTTCCATGAAGAGGTTAAAGAGAAATTAAATCCCAAGAAGATAGGAGAAGTTCTAGAAGGAATTTAAATATAATAAAGAATTATATTCTTTTAAGATATTTAATTCCAACTTAACTTCCTCCTCAAAAAAAACTTTAACCTAGCCCTATAAATTGAGGACCAAACCGTCAAATCCAAGGGAAGGGAGAGGAGAGAAATTTCGACAAAGAGCAAGGGAGATTTCGACAAGGCTTTGGAGAGATTTCGACAAGGCTTAAGCATTCTTCATCTTTTTCTTTCTTGTTCAATTAGCTTTTTGCAAGGAATTCTTCGACTTGTGTTTCTTTGGAACCTAGCCACGAACTAAATCTATTTGGCTAAGGTTATTGTGTTTTGTGGTTATGAGAAACAACTGATTTTGTTTAGGTAATAAGAGTTTGCACTTTCAATTCAAGGTTTACTCATTCTTGGTTTTTCTTCTTGTTTGCGAGTGAATTGGGAGAGGATCTCGTAACTTCATCTATTTATCTAATATCGAGAGAGTTACATTCAAGAAACGAATGAGTATGGTCTTTATTCAATCTATTGATGGTGAAGACTAATCCGGCTTAGGGATAAGTTAAGGATTTCCACGGCTAAGAGGAGCGTAAGATTGGTTGTTGTTCACCCTTGATTCACACAGGGATGTATTATCAAGGCATGCACAAATCGCTAGAGTTTCGACTTAGGGATAAGAAGAAACCATTGAAGAACGCTCCACCGAACCTTAAAGTTGCTGCCTAGCAGCCCAAGTAGTTGCCCAGCCAGTCGCCTAGGCAACCGTTGATTAGTTGCCAAGGCAACCCCACTGTGCAAGTTGCCACGGCAACTGAGTTGCCCTTGCACTCTTTTACCAAGACGATCCAATCGGCTATCACACCTTAACTCACGATAACCTGGCCTATTCTCTCTCATTTGATTACATCTTCTTTTACTTATTTGTTTTCTAGTTTAGTTGTTAGTTAAAACTCATACAATCTTCTACTTGTGTTCTTTTACTTTTTACAGTGCAAGAGACTAGATTCTTGAGGTGGCACCAATCCCTGTGGAGACGATATATTTTATACTATAACTTGCGACGTGTACACTTGCACAATTACGGAGCACTTATTACGCGCAACAAGTTTTTGGCGCCGCTGCCAGGGATTGGCAATAGTGACTTTGTTTTTATTTTCTTGCACTTTTTATTTTTCTTGTTTAAGATTCAAAGGGTTAACAAACTTTGGTTTTGCATTGGTATATGACCAGGGCGAGACCGATTACACCAGAATATCCCTTTGATCCAGAAATCGAACAAACCTTGCAAAAACTTAGGAGAAGGTTAAGAGTAGCAATGGCTAATCAAGACGGCAATATGAATCAAGATGTTCCAGCAGGAGGAGGAGTGATTCTTGCACGAAACAGAACTATTCGAGACTATCTTGAAGGACTTAATCCAGGAGTTGTCACAGCTGAAATTGAAGCCGACCACTTTGAGTTGAAACCGATGATGTTTAATATGATCAACACAATTGGTCAATTTGGCAGCTCAGCAACTGAAGATGCACGACAACATCTTAATTCTTTCCTCGAGATTTGTAATTCATTCAAAATACAAGGAGTCACCCCCAATGTTTTACAACTAAGATTATTCCCCTATTCACTGAGGGATAGGACGAAAGCATGGTTGAATAGTATTCCTGCCGGATCAATAGGATCTTGGACCGATCTTTGTCGTGATTTCCTTGCTCAATTTAATCCTACAAATTTGACTGATAAGCTTCGTAACGAAATTACTTCTTTTCAGCAGGCAGATGATGAATCCATGTACGAGGCTTGGGAGCGATATAGAGAACTTCTACACAAATGCCCCCTACACGGATTCCCGGTGTGGACACAAGTAACAATGTTTTACAACGCTGTGAATACACGAACAAGGATGATGCTAGATGCATCAGCAAACGGCATACCAATGTAAATTCTAAACATGCTTGCCAAGATTGATTATCAATTCACATATGCTAGAAAATAAGGAGTTAGACGCCAAGCCACAATACATGAACTGGGATCATCAGACTCAATTTCGGCACAATTGGCCACTCTAACCAAGATGGTCCAGAACATGCAGAAACCAAACAACACACAGAAAGCCAAGGTAATGGATTCCTTTTGTGAGTTATGTGGTGGTAACCATGATTCTTCTGAATATATACAGAATCCGTAATCCAGTTTTATGTGGGGAATTACAGCCGGAACAACAATGTGATGTCCAATACATACAATCCAGCTTGGAAGAAGAACCCAAATTTTTCATGGAGTAATCCCAACAATGCTCTAAACCAGAACAATCAGAATGCACAAGCATCGGGATTCTAGCAGAATATGCACGGCAATAGTTGCCGCAGCAACAACCGACAACATCTAGTTCTTTGGAAAATTCTCTCAATGTTTTTATGTTGAAAACTGAATCTTATATGGCTGAGAATAGTAACTTCATAAAAAGAACTGATGCTTTTATTAACAAGACCGAGATGAGATTGCAAAACCAAGAGGCGGCAATCAAATCAATGGAAAATCAAGTCGGACAATTTGCTCAAAACCTAAATAATAGACCGTAATGAGGCTTACCTAGCGATACTAAAGTCGCAAGAGAAATTGGCCATGAGCAATGTAAGGTGATCACCACTAGAAGTGGCCAACAACTTAAAGAGGCTCAAGCTCGCTCATCAAACAAAACTCCACAAAAAGATCAAGACGAACTCAGTGGCAAAGCCTCATATGCTGAACCAAGAATTATCGCGGCAACCAGCGATAAGCATGCCTCTGCAACCAGCGATAAGCATGCCTCAGCAACCGGTGATAACAACGATAGGCACGCCACAGCAACCCCAGTTGACAATGCCTCGGCAACTCCAGTTGCCTCGGCAATGCCGTCAATCAGGTTCCAGACCAATGAAAGGATCGAAGATATCCGACTTCCACCACCATTCCCACAGAGATTGAAGCGACAAAAGCAAGAATATCAATTCAAGAAGTTTCTTGATATCCTAAAGCAAGTCCACATCAACTTGCCATTGGTTGAAGCAATTGAACAAATGCTGAACTATGCCAAGTTTCTTAAAGATATTGTGTCCAAGAGAACAAGGCTAAGAGAGTTTGAAACAGTTGCCGCAACAGAGGGATGCATGGCCATGTTGCACAATCGCATGCCACCCAAGTTGAAGGATCCCGGAAGTTTCACAATACCATATTCTATTGGAAACCACTATGTCGGGAAAGCATTATGTGACCTTGGAGCCAGCATAAACTTGATGCCTAAATCGGTTTTCCAGAAATTAGGAATCAGGAAGGCAAGACCTACAACAGTTATGCTACAGCTAGCCGATAAATCCTATGTGCATCCAGAGGGAAAAATCGAAGACATATTGGTAAAAGTTGATAAATTTATTTTTCCCGCTGACTTTATTATTTTGGATTGTGAAGCAGATGAACATGCACCTATCATTCTCGGGAGACTCTTCCTAGTGACAGGGAGAACCTTGATCGATGTTGAAAAGGGATAACTCACAATGAGGGTGAATGGCCAGCAAGTTAAACTAAATGTGTTCCAAAAACTAAGGCATGCCGATGATCTGGAAGAATGCCAACTTCTTTATACCACGGCAGAATTTGACTTCGACGAGGAATTCAGTTGCCTAGGCAACTACATTGCCGATCAAGAGGAGCCTGAGGAGTGTGAAGAACCGATCGATGAGGAACAACAAGAATAGGCAAATTGGTTAGTTAATCGACCAGGTACATACTTTGAACCACTGGATTACTCAGGTAAGGAAGGTAAAATCGAAAAGCCCTTCATTGAACAACCACCGATTCTTGAGTTGAAACAGTTGCCAGGGAAACTAAAATATGCTTACTTAGGAGCCGACAATACATTGCCTGTAATTATTTCCTCTAAGTTACAGCCTGAGCAAGGAAAGAAGCTGATCAAAATGTTGATGCTACACAAGAAGACAATAGGGTGGACAATTACCGACTTGAAGGGAATTAGCCTGGCAGTGTGCATGCACAAGATTTTGTTGGAAGATGATCACAAACCTTCGATTGAGGCCCAGATGAGATTGAATCATGCCATGAAAGGGGTTGTAATAAAAGAAATCATCAAATAGCTTGACGTTAGCATCATATACCCTATCTCGGATAGTACATGGGTAAGTCTGGTAAAATGTGTACCGAAAAAAGGAGGTATAATGGTGGTAAGTAATGAAAACAATAAACTTATTCCAACCAAGACTGTGACCGGTTGTAGGGTTTGTATAGATTATCGAAAGCTAAACAAAGCCACTAGGAAAGATCACATCCCATTACCCTTTACTGATCAAATCCTTGACCGTCTTGCAGATAAACTCTTTTATTATTTTCTTGATGGTTATTCAGGTTACAATCAAATTGCCATAGCACCAGAATATCAAGAAAAGACAACCTTCAAATGCCCATACGGTACTTATGCTTTCCGAAGAATGCCGTTCGGATTGTGTAATGCCTCGGCAACCTTCCAAAGAGGCATAATGGCACTCTTTTCAGACATGGTCGAAGACTTCCTTGAAATCTTCATGGATGATTTTTCTATTTTTGGTAATGACTTGCCTCGACAATTTAGAAAATGTGTTGGCAAGATGTGAAGAAACCGATTCAGTCCATAATTGGGAGAAGTGCCATTTTATGGTAGATGAATGAATAGTGCTCGGCCACAAGATTTCATCCAAGGGAATTGAAGTAGATAAAGCCAAGGTGGACGTGATTGAGAGATTACCCCCACCAAGTTCGGTTAAAGGAATCTGAAGCTTCCTTGGACATGCAGGTTTTTACAGGAGGTTCATTCATAATTTTTCTAAAATTACTAAACCCTAAAGTCTTCAATTTTGGTGATTCTTACGCCCAAGCATTCGAAACCCTAAAGAAAAAGCTTGCCTCGACACTCATTGTCATTCCACCAGATTGGACGCTACCTTTTGAGCTAATGTGTAATGCAAGTGATTTCACGGTAGGAGTTGTCCTAGGCTGACGCACAGGTAAGACCTTTCATGTGATATACTTTGCTAGTAAAACTCTTAACAGTGCTCAAGTGAATTACACAACAACGGAGAAAGAGTTATTAGCCGTAGTTTTCGCATTTGACAAGTTCTGATCCTATTTGATTGGTACAAAGGTAATTGTTCATACGGACCATTCGGCAATTAAGTATCTATTTGCTAAAAAGGATGCCAAACCTCGTTTGATTCATTGGATATTGCTTTTACAAGAGTTTGATATTGAAATTAAGGACATGAAAGGAGCAAAAAATCAAGTGGTCGATAACTTATCACGCTTAGAATACAAGATGGAGGAGGACGTAGATTTAGAGATATGCGATGCATTCCCGGATAAGCAACTGTTAGTTGCCTCGGCAATCATGGATGCACACGCCTCAGCAACTCTTGACGCGCACGCCTCGGCAACCACTGATACGCACGCCACGGCAACCACCTTTACACACGCCTCGGCAACCATGGACACGTATGCCTCGGAAACTCTAGACCCTGACACCTCGGCAACCATGAAAGCAGTTGCCTTGGCAATACCCTGGTACGCGAATTTAGTTAATTTCCTTGTTTGTGGTTTTTACCTTATGGCCTTACTCACCAAGGGAAGAAACAGTTTCGCCATGATGCTAAGCATTACTTTTGGGATGAGCCTCTTTTGTTTAAACAATGTGCAGATCAGGTTATACGCCGATATGTTCCTGAAGAGGAGCAGTGGAATGTACTCCGGCAATGCCATTCTTCACCCTATGGAGGACATTTTGGAGGAACACGTACTGCGGCCAAAGTTTTGCAATCTAGTTTGTATTGGCCAACACTATACAAAGATGCCCAAGAATTTTACAAGCAATGTGATCGTTGCCAGATGACATGCAATATCTCTAGACGACATGAGATGTCGCTCTAAAACATCATCGAGGTGGAATTGTTCGATGTATGGGGGATCGATTTTATGGGACCTTTCCCATCTTCATTCGGCAACCTCTACATTCTACTTGTCTCTGACTACGCGTCTAAATGGGTTGAGGCAGCTGCAGTTCCCACCAACGATTCCAAGATCGTGCAACGATTCTTGCAGAAAAATATATTTACATGGTTTGGGATGCTGAGAGCAATTATCAGTGATGAAGGCAAGCACTTTGACAACAAACTTATTTCCAAGATGTTGCAACGCTTTGGTGTATCTCACAAGATTGCCACGGCATATCACCCACAAACCAATGGGCAAGCAGAAATTTCTAACCGGGAATTGAAGGGTATACTCGAGAAAGTTGTAAATCCCTGTACGAAGGATTGGTCAGTAAGACTAGATGACGCACTTTGGGCATATCGCACTGCATTCAAAACACCCTTAGGTATGCCCCCTTCTGACTTGTCTATGGCAAAACATGCCATCTACTGGTGGAAATCGAACACAAGGCATATTGGGCAATCAAGACCGTGAATATGGATTGGGAAGTGCCGGACAAAAGCGTTTGGTGGACCTCAACGAGATAGAAGAATTCTGTGCACTCGCATATAACGATGCACGAATCTACAAGGAGAAAACAACGCAATGGCATGACAAGAAACTATTGTCGCGGCAATTCAAGCCAAGGCAACTAGTTCTCTTATACAATTCTCGGCTAAAACTTTTCCCGGGAAAACTGAAATCAAAATGGTCGGGACCATTCGAAGTTGTCAAACCATTCTCCCATGGTGCCGTGATAATCAAGTCCATCACTGATGAACATGAAGTCAAAGTCAACGGACAAAGATTGAAGCACTACAACGGTGCCCATGTGGAACGTAACAAAGAAGTGGTCACCTTAGGAGATGCATGAGCATGCTCTACTTTCGATATTTTATTTTTATTGTTTTCTCGAACTATTTAATTTTTTATTTTTTATTTATTATTTTCGGTTATTTTTTCTTTTTAGGATAGATTTGTTTATTTTCTTTAAGGTTAAAACTACATCTTTCTTTCATATTTATCTAATTGTTTTTAAAATTTTAAGTTTAAAAATTTCTTTGCACATTTTTCTTTATTTTCTTTTATTAGTTTATCTTTAATTTTAATCCTTATTTTATTTGTTTTTGAATTGTAGGAAAAGAGTCCAAGATAAAGAGGAATTTTGATTCAAGAAGGAAACTTCGTCAACAAGGAAATTAATAGGCTGAATCTAAGGCTTATATTAAGCCTCCAATTTACCCTAAATAAACCCCCTAGCCATCACCTACCCCTAAATCGAAACCCTTTCTCTTTCTTTATTCCAAAATTAATCCCACCCACCATATTTACTACCTATCTTTTCTATTTAACCCATCACCCTTAACTTCCAAGAAACCTATTCCTACTTTTCATCTTGCAACTCTTTAGTTTTTTTTTTTTTGCTTTCTTTTCTTTGTTTTTACCAAACTCACAACCAAGATCATCTATGGCATCCAAAATAGAATTTCTGGTTCATCCAAGTTCCTCCAAAGAACCAATATACAAGAAATTTGCTACACCGGTGGTTCAAGAAAAATTTCACTCCAAGTTTGAAAGTCGAAAGATTTGCGAAGAACAAGGCTTTGAATACTCCAACTCTCATCAAGATTTCAGCCTTGAACCATTCATCTTCGAAAGGATTGCACATCAAAAGTGGCAAATCTTTTCCCATCAATCGGAACCGGGCTATACTCATAAGCCCCGAAAACATCAACACCTTTTACAGGCTCTACATTGAGAAGGACGAGCATCAAGCCTTTGTTGATCAACTCACCCCCAAGCAACTCGACAAGGTGCTTTAAGAACTCACTCTACCGGGAACTCATTGGAACGATGGTAAATACAAGGGCACGAAAGTTTGTTAAAACTTTTTTAATTCCCACAACACACAATACCACCGTTGATACACCCCGTCTTTTGCTCATACATTCTATCTTGCATAATTGCATCATTAACATTGGAAAAATTATTTGTGGTGAGATTTTTGTATATAGCACAAAAGACAAGTGTTCTCTTTTCTTCCCTTGCTTATTTCCAATCTTTGCAAGGAGATGCATATCCCAAGTGAGTCCACTGATGAAAATGCCCTACCAAAGTTCGGTTGGAATCGAGCACAAATCCGAAAGCTAATGGGAGAGGCACCGATAAAATCCCCAACGCCTTCAATTACCGCGGCAACTCTTGCCGCCTCGGCAACTCCTAATGCCCAAGCAACCGATGCCCGGGTAACTCGAATAGCAGCCCCGGGACAACTTGAAGTACTCTTACAACCGTTGGCGAACCACCTTAGGCAAATTGAAGACTGGCAACTAATGTTCATGCGGTACATGAAGGATCACAACAATGCCATCACCCAAGTCATCCTGGAAAAGTACCCGGACAGCCGTGTGTCGTTCCCAACCTTTCCTGCCGAAATCCTTGCCACGGCAACCAATGAAGCAGTTGCCACGGCAACTGCAACAGATGATGCCGCGGTAACCTACACTGCTCTTACCCAAGCAGTTACCACAGCAACCAACACTGAAGATGTCATGGCAACCAAAGTTAAAGACGACCCGGCAACCACTGCAAAAGCCAAAGGTAAAGCACCTATGCCCGAAGCAACTCATACTGAATCATTGTCTGATTTTTCATATTCGGACGAGTCCTCCATTGCACCAAAAAAGACCGCACCAATCAAATCCTCCAAGCCCAAGCGAAAAGCCAATGATATTGATGAAGAGGACAATAAGGACAACCCCGTACGAGGATCGATTCCACCATCGACAACAAGGAAGCAACCACCGCATTCAAGCAAAAGAATCAAGACACCGACCAAAAGAAAACTAATCATCCACGACGACGAACTCTCGGAGCAAGTCCTCGTTTGTATTTTACTTTTCTTCACTTTTATTTTTATTTTTCTTTGTTGCATGCATTGAGGACAATGTCTCACTCGAGTTTGAGGGGGATTGTTATTAGTTAGTTACCATGTTTAGCTGCATTCATCTTAAGTATTGCATTTAGGATACATAAATTGCTTGCCATGCCTTTAGTTGGAACAAGAATTGCCTAGATTTGATGAATATCCGATGATGACTTTGCCATTGTACTTAATTGATAGAACTTTTTATTCTAGGATAAACATGGAAACACTTAGAATCGTACTATGATGCTAAACTTGATGAAACATTGTGTGGCTTGATTGATTTAAGGAATTCTAGCAAACTTAGGTTGATAGTTAAAAATTGGGGGATTAGAATAAAA
Source organism: Hibiscus mutabilis (assembly GCA_019671005.1). Classification (NCBI taxonomy): domain Eukaryota; kingdom Viridiplantae; phylum Streptophyta; class Magnoliopsida; order Malvales; family Malvaceae; genus Hibiscus; species Hibiscus mutabilis. The sequence continues at coordinate 14,435 of JAGYYJ010003022.1, forward strand.
ATTGGATGAATGCTAGAGGTGCCCGAAATTGGCTCTAGTATGTGATAAAAATTGATCACTAGAGGTGCCCAAAATTGGCTCTAGTATGTGCTAAAAATTGATTGCTAGAGGTGCCCGAATCTGGCTCTAGTCGAATAAATTAATTAACTTAAGAAAACTAAAAACAAAACACTAGAGGTGCCCAAACTGACTCTAGTTAAAACATGTTAAAAGAACCCGATGAAGTAATTTGAAAACCTCTTGTTTGCATAGAATTCAAAAAATCAACTTGCACACAACTCCGCACACACTCACAAGCATTATAGTTTGATTCCGAGTAACTCCTAAGTTTTCTGAAAAATGAAAAGCCAATCATACTTTGTGCCACGGTTCTGAGAATTGAAATCAAGTTCAAAGCTAAGTTTGTGAAAATTGAAGTCTTGGCGGGTAATTATTAGTTTGCATTGCTTGAGGACAAGCAATAGTTCGAGTTTGGGGGTGTGTTAAGTGTTCAAAAGTACTATTTTATTACCCTTTTTATTCATATTATTGCTAGACTTAGGCTCATATTAGTTGCATTATTATCCATTCATGCATGTTTGCATTGTTTCCTTGGTAGACAAGCTTGATTTCATATTTTGCTTAATTTTGTGGAAAAATGTACTACTTTGGGGTGTTTTGTGTGTGTGTAAGCAGAATCACTTGCCGAAGCAAGGCTGGAACTAGTTGCCAGGGCAATGCATGAAGGAGATGTCGAGCTAGTTGCCAGGGCAATGCGTGAAGGAGATGTCGAGCTAGTTGCCAGGGTAATTTTCGACAAGGGATAAGATGATATGGTAGTCGAAATTGATGACTAAATAAGCCCAAGATGACGTGGAGCAAAGTTAAATCCCAAAAGAGTTTAATTTCCATGAAGAGGTTAAAGAGAAATTAAATCCCAAGAAGATATGAGAAGTTCTGGAAGGAATTTAAATATAATAAAGAATTATATTCTTTAAAGATATTTAATTCCAACTTAACTTCCTCCTCAAAAAAAGACTTTGACCTAGCCCTATAAATTGAGGACCAAGCCGTCAACTTCAAGGAAAGGGAGAGGAGAGAAATTTTAACAAAGAGAAAGGGAGATTTCGACAAGGCTTTGGAGAGATTTCGACAAGGCTTCAACCATTCTTCATCTTTTTCTTTCTTGTTCAATTAGGTTTATGCTAGGAATTCTTTGTCTTGTGTTTCTTTGGAACCTAGCCATGAACTAAATCTATTTGGCTAAGGTTATTGTGTTTTGTGGTTGTGAGAAACAATTGGATTTTGTTTAGGTAATAAGAGTTTGCACTTTCAATTCAAGGATTACTCATTCTTGGTTTTTCTTCTTGTTTGCGAGTGAATTGGGAGAGGATCTCGTAACTTTATCTATTTATCTAATATCGGGAGAGTTAGATTCAAGAAACGAATGAGTATGATCTTTATTCAATCTATTGATGGTGAAGATTAATCCGGCTTAGGGATAAGTTAAGGATTTCAACGGCTAAGAGGAGCGCAAGATTGGTTGTTGTTCACCCTTGACTCACGCAGGGATGTATTATCAAGGCATGCACAAATAGCTAGAGTTTTGACTTAGGGATAAGAAGAAACCATTGAAGAACGCTCGCCGAACCTTGAAGTTACTGCCCAGCTGCCTAAGTAGTTGCCCAGCCAGTCGCCCAGGCAACCGTCGATTAGTTGCCAAGGCAACCCCGTTGTGTAAGTTGCCACGGCAACTGAGTTTCCCTTGCACTCTTTTACCAAGACGATCCAATCGGCTATCACACCTCAACTCACGATAACCTGGCCTATTCTCTCTCATTTGATTACATCTTATTTTACTTATTTGCTTTCTAGTTTAGTTGTTAGTTAAAACTCTTACAATCTTCTACTTGTGTTCTTTTACTTTTTACAGTGCAAGAGACTAGATTCTGAAGTGGCACCAATCCATGTGGAGACGATATCTTTTATACTATAACTTGCGACGTGTACACTTGCACAATTGCGGAGCACTTATTACGCGTAACACATGGTAAGTCCCCAATGTTATTCGATATGTTATGAGTTCCTACATGATATGTGTAATATGCTATATGTGTATTTTGATATGGATGTGTTATAATATGAAACATGGAGCTAAGGCCCGATTTGCTATCCGATATGATGTGACCCGAAAGGTAAGAGCTATGATGAAATGTGTGACTTGGACATTCGTGGACATTGGATACAATTGGCATGCCATAAGGTTATTCGAGCTCACCAAGTAAGGGATTGGACTACGGTCCGGGGCTACGACCTATGTATGTGGTAAAATAAGGATGGATTGTGTAAGGGACTATCTGGAGCTACGACTCAAGGATACGACCTAATTTTGATATGTGCGGTGTACAAGAGAATCCACGTATCCATTGGTTACCATGTCCAAGGAAATGATATGCTTATATGATCTATATTTATTATGTGAAACCATGACTAATGTCTATGAATATGTTTTGCTATGATTGATGTTATGTAAATTGTTAACCAAGCATACTTATACAACGTTCATGTAATTGATAGATTTATTGTGTATTTGTTACGACTACCTCACTAGGCTTAGTAAGCCTAACGTCTTAGTGTTTCATGCATTTTCAGGACCTTGAAAGAATCCGAGCCTTGATCGTGTGTTGCGGCTGTAAGTCACTCTCATCGACCTCATGTATGCTTAACTTTTTCTTTGAACTCCTAGTAAGGTGGCATATGGTCTAAACATGATATAAATATGCTTTTTGATATGCGTGTAATATCCTAATAATGACTAAACATTGTATGTGGAAACTGACATATTTTGGAATGGTTTAACTAGCTAAAATGAGCCTAAAAGCCCTAAATGGTGAAAACAAGGTAAATGGACTTAGAACGCTCTAAAATTTTGCATGTTATTAGAATTATGGATTAATAACTTGCTGGTAAAATTTCGTGGCATTCAGACACTATTCAACAGGTTAATTTGAATAAAAACCAGATAAATTTTGTCATTACAGGTCAGGGCATATCGATACGGTATAGGCGTATTGATATGAAAATTGTTCATCGAAGTCTGGTTTGAAAAATTGTATCAATACGGTCTTAGGAAGTATCGGTACGGGATCAACGCGGTCAACGCGTATCGATACGGGCGTAGCTGTATTGGTACGGGATTGACATCCCTTGAATCTGGAAATAGGCACGGTGTATCGGTACGGCCCTTAGGGTATCGGTACAATGTTAGTTAACTCTGTTAAAAAAGGTAAAAACAAAGTTTGGACAGTTTGCAATATAGTCACTAAAAGCCATGTAGTTTAATTGAATAAATAAACGGTATCCGATAGTAATGAAACTTCACAGATTAGTAATTGGTAAGTTTAACTATAAGTTGGTAATAAAGAATTCTGATTAGGACTGTTAGTTTGTAAAAACTTACGATTTAGTCCTCTAAAGTTTGAAAAGTTTAAAATTAACCCCAATTCTGATAATGTCTAGTAATGGTGACGTTCGCTAAGCCTTAAGGATGATTAATGATTAATAATACCTTCCGAATAAATCATGAACCCTGAGTCCGTCTCTGAAATTCTAAATTTGTTTTCCGATAATGCTTTCTGACCCGGTTCTCTACCAGCCGGGAAGGGGGTGTTACATGCATCCATCATCAAATTACGATCAAAAACAGTATAAATCATACTTAAAAACATGCTTGAACAGTAGGTACCATGTAATTCAAAAATAAGTGCATAAAACCAATTTCGCCAATCGAACAGGGAGAATTCTTTTCATACATACTTCCGAACTTAGACAAGCGTTTCAAGCTTAATCTAAGCTTCTAAAATCACTTTCAAACCTTTTCAAAAGCTTTAGGTTTCCTTCTCACTCGTCGACAACGCAAATCTTTGTACGCTGATACGAAATCACGCGTTCGAAGCCTCTGAAGCTTCACCAATAGTTATAGGATCACACTCCCCTATTTTAACCACACAACAACAGAGGATCAATGCATCATCATGCATTCAAAATCCAAACGACATAACTTCCCAACTTCGCCTCACTAAAACCATCAATCGTTATCTGAAAACAACCAAAAACACCATTCAACTTAACCAAAACACAACCCGGCCATTATCCAATGATTCGAACAATTAAATACCTTCAGTTAACATCCAAAAACAATCTAACACTAACCTTATACCTCCAGCATTCATTAAACCTCCACAACTCCTCAAAAACACATAACTAACAACCTAGAAAATTAGAGATTTATATTGTTTCGGTATTCCAATGTTAAATCCAACTTTTTAACATTATAAAACATCAAAATCATGATTAAAATCAAACAAGAACTCAACAAGATAGATTCAATTTGAAAATCACAAAATCTCATCAATTAAACCTTGATTTAACAAAATTCTATAATTAAATAATTAAAACTCAATAGAAAACATTTATAAAGAGTCAAGAAATTGGGAATTTTAGTAAAAACGATTTTTAGATATTTCCCAAATATTTTCTCACCCAAATTTTTTTAATCTAATTTAATATCGAATTCGACCTATCGGACTGTCTAATTAGCCTAAAAACCTCTAGGCCCTAAAACCGGGGCGTTATACGTCGTAAGGCAATTTTTGGCCGCCGCTTGCCAGAACCCTAAACTTTTAAAAACCTCATTTTTTACTCCAATTTGGCCTAAATCTACCCGGCTCGACAGAGCCACCCTTCTTCTCCTTCTAACCACTCATTTTCAACTCCATCGGCATTATCCTAAGCACTCTGGCAACACAAATAAGTCTCGGCCTCCTTAACTCTTTTTTTCACCTCGGTTTTACTTATTTTTAACCTGGATCTAATGTTTGTTTGTGTATATATTGCAGGAATTGAAATCGGAGGAAAAAGTTACCTTCCGATGATGTGAGGCGGGCTCTGATGATGGCGTAGCTACTCCGACGATACCGATCTTCTCTGACGACTGCTAGACTTCTCGGTGACCTTTGGTTTCCAGTAGGTAAGCTCTCTCTCTCCCTTAATTGCCCTAATAATTGTTGTAATTATTAGCTATTAATTAATTATTTTTTCTATAATAGTTGTGGATAGTGACATCAGCAAGCAACAACTGGCAAGGGAAAAGGGTTTGGATCCGTGTCTAACGAAATGAACCAATGATAATATGACACGTGACAGTTTGGGCGGGAAAAGGAAACACACTTGTGTTTGTTGGGTCGAATTTAGGCGGGAAAGAAAGGTTCTGATGGGCTTTAGGATTTTAGAACTAGAATTTGGGCTTTATGTATTTATTTTGGGTTTGTAATATAGACATTATTTTTGTATGTATGGACTATTAAGGATTTTAATATGGAATTTATTTATTCATTTATTTATTTATTTATTTATTTATAGAAAAATATTATATAATATAAGTACACCCGGGCAAAATTAGGGTATTACAGTGATAAAAGTGTAAAAAGTCAAAAGTGAGAGCTCACGCCTAGTAATCCTACCTAGAGTCAAAACATCTTTAAAAATTAGAAGGGTATCAAAATCACTACATAAATTTACAGATATTGTGTATAACTTATCAGATCGATTAATCAATTATTCAATCATAGTTAGACATGTGTCATATACTGACGAAAAGGTCAACACCATCGTAGATCGTTATTATTTATTCTTTTTCAAAATGTACATGTTGTTATTATTAAATGTTAATATATTAATATGTTTATCTATTCAATATATATATATATATATATATATATTAATATATTTATAAATTGTTCAATTTATTTAATACACTTTATTTAATATCGGTATAAAGGAAAAATTATATATTTTTATAGTTAGTTATGTACACTATTAATTCATTTATTAATAAATTAAATGATTTATTAATTCATGTATTTAACTTCAATGAAAAGGAAAAAAATATACATCGCCTTGTCATTTATTAATAAATTATCCACTTTTTAAAAAATTATTATTATTAAATATAAATTAAATAAATTACCCTTTTTTAAGAGGGGTCAATTTGCTCAATTTCAAAAATGAGAATGACTTAAAAGGTGTTTAAACCAAAATATTTAAGTCAACTATCAATAACTTTAGTGTTTTTGACCAAAATGTTAACTTTCAAACATAAACTAAAATGTTCATTTTTATAGTAGAGAAAATGTTAACTTTTCAAACGTACGGGACTAAAATGTTCCTTTTTATAGTAGAAGGACTAAAATAAACTTTTAGATATAGTGAAAGGACTAGAATAAACTTTTAAGCAGGGTACAAGGGCTAGAATATTCATTTTTATAGTAAAATGACTAAAATGAACTGTTAAGTATAATAGAGAGAGTTCTACTATACTTCAACCGGGGTATGATTCACTTCAAATTTAATGGGTATATAATGAGGGTAAAATATATTGTAACTATATTCTCATTCTTATTTTGGTCACTCAACTTTTATAATTTTCAATTTAATAATTGAACTTTACGCATTGATATTTTTTCATCACTCTACCATTAACTATGTAACGGGGTTATAACCTGAAAAAAGTAACACTGTTAGACCCCAGCCCTTTTACTTTCCTTCTCTTTTTCTTTCATTTTCCCTTCATTCGAACTCAGCCTTGTAATAAAACCCTAAACATTCGCACATTGTTCTCTTTAAATTCTTTCTCTGTAATTCTTCCATAGAAGCTCTAAATTTTTTAAGATTTTAAAATCATGGTAGTTGAATTCATAAAGTAAACCAAACTTTTCCTTGTAATGGAAACAACGGATGGTCGAAAGAAAAATATTTGTTTTCTTTTGTGATTATGCTTTATTAAAAAGATTAGAGACGATTTCAAAAATCTATTTAAAAGATTTCTATGGCAGTGGTGGAAGCTCTTCACCGTGACTTTTTGTGATTATAATTTTCAGTTAAAAATTAGAAATAATTTCCTTGTGGCTATGGTGGAAGCTTTTCACCATGATTGTGGTGTTGGCAACAACCACATTGATTTTCAGTTAAAAAATCAAAATGATTTCTATAGCTATTTTCTCCTTAACTCAATACCAAATCTTCACTTAAAGTTTTCTTTCTTTGCAGCATCACTAATTTAATTAATCTTTTATTCATTGCCACAAACAACTCCTCTCGAATAACCCATCATTGTTCTTTATAGTTCGATGCATCTCAAAACTCCCTTATGATCGATCTACATTTTACCGTCTCTTACCTCAAAATTAAATTTAAGTTTTTGTCGAAATCCTCTTTGAAACTCTCCAAATAAATTTGGGTCATGCTCTATATATTTACGAAATCTCTTTGAAGAGTTTAAAAGAGGATTTATAGGAGAACTCTAATTCGCTGGTTAAGTAAAAGCGGGCGTCGTTGTGACTCACAGACGCCGATATTGGTCATATCTTCACCTGCCTATCCCTTACCCGTCTACGACAGTTATGGCGATTTGAAAAAAAGTATCTATGGTGTTTTGAGAAGAAGATGGTTCATTTTGAAAATTTTTAGGAAAAAATCCCTTTGACTTTTTCTAATATTTTTCTTTTTTATGTGGGTTTTTAAAATATTAAAAAATATGTTATAATATGCGACTTGGACTTTAAAGATTAAAAAAAACTCATTTAATTATACCACGTCACAACGGTGTTACAAATTTAACAGAAGAGTGTCCAAAAAAAGTTCAATCTATAAAGTTTGATTATTAAATTAAAAATTTTAAAAGCTGAGTGGCCAAAATAAGAGTGAGAAGATAGTTGAGTGATAAACCGTGTTGTTTACCCGTATAATAATTCCTGGTTCATGTAGACAAGAATACCCCTGAAATAAAATATATTTTTACCCTAATCCATCATTTTGTTGGTTCAGAGTATCGTGAAACCCTCCAACTAAAAGTCAGGTTCCATCTTTGTTTTGCTATTCTCCTGGTAAGTCTCCTCCCCGTTTTTTCCTTTAATTTTGTGTCGCTTTCGGTTAATATCACTGCTTTGTGTGATTAAATTACTTTACGATGTTTCAGCTAGATTTATTATTTATTTCTTCATTACAACAACATCTATTTTTCATTTTATTTGATTTACACTTCCTTTCTTCTTGGCTTCATAGAAATTTGGTGTTGTTTTCAACTTCACTTATGTAAAACTTGATCATTATGCTCTGCTACGATTCTTGGATAAAGAGAATTTTAGAAAGAATATTTGTAAAATCGAAATTTTAAATTTTTGTTATTCATTTTTATCGTCGATTTTAATTTGAACACTTGAGTTCACCATATTGTAAGTTTAAATTTTGAATTTATTTCTTTCAGTTCATAAACGTTTCTAGATTCTTTATATTGTTCTCTCTCTCTCTTTCTGCACAAGACTTGCGCATATGTAATAATTCACATGAGCCTTTGCGTTTGCTTATAGAGAGTTAGCTTGGTTATAGAGAGCTGGTAACCATGAAAGAGAATTAGCTTGGTTATGCATGTTTGTTTTTCCTGGTGAGAATCCGAATTTTTTGATTTTTTCTGTGAGATGAATTTCATTCTTGACCCGAGTTGTACGTTTTAGAGGTAAACGGATATGCATTTTGCAGTGGTCTTGTATTAGGGTGGTCGGACATGGATACGAGTAAACATGGGTATTCGGATAGTTTTCTCATGTGCGGACATGGGATATGTAGAGACAGGAGCGTCTTGAATATTTTTTTAGGGTCCGAAAATTAAAAAAATAAACCCTATAGAATAAAAACATATCTTATTACTTTAACAATTAATTTAATATTTTATTATCTTTCAAAAAAATTAATATTTCATTAATAAACCATAGAAACATTATTAAGCTTTGTCAAACACATTATTTTCATTGTTTTGTTAAGAAAATTTGAAAGAATTAAATTGTGAGTGTGGTATGAAGTTTGATTTTGAACAATAAATATAAAAAATTTAAAGAATGTTGTATCATTTATTTTTTTATTGTTAGATTGGAGAAGAATAAGCAGAGATTTTTTTTTTTGATAATTCTACTTAGAGGGAAGAGGAGGAGACTCTAGGGAAAGAATAGCAGAGAATTAAATTTGACAAAAATAAATAAATTTTGAAATTTTGGAAAGAGAGTTAAATTTTAATGTTAGATTAATTAATTTATTTGATAAATTAAAAAATTAAACTAGATGTTGCCCCCTAAAAATAGTTAATTGTTAAGGGGCATAACCTAGTTGGGGCCCTTAATCACTCATGTTGCTCCCCTAATAGTTGGCTTCAGTCCTTATAAGTTTAAATATTGGACAAATTAGGCATTGTCTTCTAAATTTTGAGTTTAAATACTTAATAAGTCATTGTATTTTCTAAAATTCAATATTTTAGTCTCTCCTAATATTTAATCTTGACTTCGTCCCTGCATGTACCTTCAATGCCCAACCTTTCATTTTTTTTAACGATAATTGATGACGGTAGTCATAATGAAAACAAATTAAAAAGTTTAAGGACTACCAATGCAGTTTACCCTAACTTTTTTTTAATGAGTTTACCCTAACTATCATTATTTGTGTATAAAATATGCAAACGTAAAGCAATGTTACATCTATAACAGTTTAATAATTCGAGAATATTAAATCAATTCAAAACTTCATGTATCACAATACATATTTAACAAAGTTAATGTCCCTATATTTTATTACTCGTTTTTGTGGTAAAAGATAAATATTTTTATGTTTCAATTAACAATTAAATAAATGAAAAAAAATCTTTTCGTATGAATTTCAAATATAAATACTTGTTTCGATTATTTCCAAAAGAATGCCCACATATTGAAATTGGATAATTTTTACCTGACAAAAAATGTTTCTAACGTTTAATTGAATTGCCATTTTAACCTCTATTTTTTTGAAGTAATTTAATTTTAACATTTTATTTTGGATCAAGATAATTTGCCAACGAATGAAAACTGTTAGTCAATTAACGATAAATGACTTAAAATGGCGTGACAAACTTATAAAATATAAAATTATTTTTGACAGACGTGTCATTCTGTCAAGTCGTTTTAAGTTGCTTATTATTAGTTGACTAATAATTTTTATTTACAGAATAACTATTTTAGTCTAAAATAAAACGTTGTGAGTTAAAGTAATAAGAATGAAAGAAATTATTTACATTAGGTCTAAAAATTACCCAGTTCCAAGATGTGGGAATTCTTTTGGAAATAATAATAATTTACTTGATTAAAAACCATGAATATATGAATGGGTAATTAGTAATTAAAACGAAAGTAAGGGATAATGTTAAAACAGAACCAACTCAGTATCCCTTAAGTTGTTTCGAATAGTTGGCCTTTTTTCACTTTCTGTGGAGGAAACTGCAGCTGCCAAAGCTCGACAACTCAAACCAAAACAAAAAAGCTCTTAAATCCCCCCAAATTAGCAAAATGGAAACAGCTCTCAAATTCAATTCCTTCACTTCTCAATCTCAGAAATTCCCTTCATTTGCTCTTCCACCAATGGCCAGCTTCCGATCTCCCAAGTTCTTCATGGCCTCCACTCTTCGTTCTGGCTCCAAGTACGTCTCTTTCTTCCCCTTTTTGTTGCCCTCTGTATTCATTGTTACATCTTTAGTATTTTACTGTCAACTCTTGGATTTTTTTTTACTTCTTTCCTTTATTTTATGCTGATTTTGTATCTGGGTCTTTGTTGTTTTTGCCAACTATCATGGTTCTTGTTCTCTTTTGTTTGATATAGCTTATGATCTTAATGGTCTATAATGCAGTTCTTTGATCTTAGTGTTCTTGTTGTTTAATGGTCTTTATTCCGTTTGGGATTACAATTTTAATTCAGAAACCACTGAAATAAGGTTTATTTCTTATTAAATGTTTGTACTTTCTAGTTCATTGTTTTTGTTTATATATATCTTCATATATTGCTTTTACTAATTAATGTTCAATGATAGGAAAAACACATTTCTTTCCATAATTTTAGGCCCTTTTATGAATTTATTTGCCTACCATCTTTATTTTTGATCTTTTTGGGGTTGCATGTTTGGTGGGTGGTTTATATTTACATTATCAAAACTGAGACTTTGAGAAGTTGGTATTAAACTCAGTTTTGTGCTTCTTTGGAATTACCGCCTGATATGAATTTGAGAGTCCAGGTGTCATGTTTAAGTTACTAACTTTATGTAGCAATCATTTGAAAGCTCCGTGATATTCTCAAGTATATTAATTTCGATACGCATATTTCTTGTTGGTTTTTAATATTGGTTTGACTGCAAGATACGTGGATTTCTTGTTCTGATGGGGATAGCTATCATGTGCTTTGGATGTTTTCAATGAAAGATGTAAGACCAAAGCAATGTCGAATTATTTCTTTCATGTTAGTTTTTGTTTTTGTTTTTTTCCTAGGAAACTTATTTTAAAATATTCTTAACCATTGATTATTTGGTCTTGGCTGTAATCTATGGTGTTAAGGCTTTCAGTTATTTTCTATTCGAGTGGTTAGGATATTTCATTATTTTCTCAACTATTTTTTTTTCTAAAGGAATTAATTTTCTTGGGGTTTGCATTAATGGGAAACTATTTCTGTTGTGATATGCTTTGCAAATTTTATGAGTTTTTATATTTATTTTGTTTGCAGCATGCTCTAACAGCTATTCTTAGCCAATATGTTGCACGTTTCACATCCTTGTCAATCAACTAATCAGTTAAAAGTGCATCTGTTATATGGGGCTCATCCGTTTGGAAAACGCCAAATGCATAATATTAAATGGTTTTGCTTCATCTGTGCTTCTCACTGCATAGGCTTATACTTGGAAGCAAATTGGTTTTCCATGATATGTTGTATCATTGTGCGTTCTGCTTTTACTCGATTTCAAAACATGTGAATGCTCCACACAAAAAGGGTCTTGGGATTTTCCATTTGTTTCAATATGGTTGAATTCATCTTTGAAAAGAAAACTCAAGTTGTTGGAAGTTGTTTAGATTCTCTAGGCATGCTGATGAGTAGCATAATGTTTCCTCGTTTGTCCTTTAAATAACTTCATCTTATTGTTTTAAAAATATAGTTGAATCTACTATTTGAAAACAATATTCAATTTGGTAAAAGTAGTTAGAATATGTTGTCCTCACTTCTTGATTATAGATTTTTTTATTCGTTTTCTTATTTTATCTTTTATAACTTGTATCATTTTGTATGTGTTTGACAAGTATAATTACTGAAGTTAGTCTTGATACTTTCGACATTCTTCCCTTCCATCAAATTTGATGGTAATCCTTGCAAATTTGACATCTATCCGTTTTCGCTTGTCTGTTTGATGTGAGTTTCCCTTTTTATTGTGGTTGTTAAGAGTTGCTAATAGCGACTTCTGTTTTTTTTTTTCTGATAAATAAATGGTAATGTAAATTTTGATAATTTAATTACTGTCCTTGGATGGGTCATAATTTAATTACTTATATGATTGCACTTAAAAGCAATTAAGCAAGGACTCTTTTCCCTATCTACTTTAAATCTAATCAGATGAATCCTTGGATGGTGTCACTTATTTGTACTATTAAACTTCCACAACGGGTCTGCTGCCGTGTTGGTCTTTATAATACTTTAACACCGAATCTTCTAACATTCTGATCTCCATTTGATTGTCTGCCTGGTATATATGAACTTCTAGTCTCAAAAAGGGTTGCTTCGAACATTAGACTTCACTATTTTCATAATGTAGGTGTCTTTATAATACTCTTTCCCAACTAAATAATGACTCCATTTGATGAAAACTTTAGCCTTTGTTTGGTATGAAGATGGTGATGAGTGAAGATGGAAAATTTTTTAATCTAATGGTTAAGCTACAAAGTTAGAAAGTGGTTATGAATCTAATTCATTTGATTGTCAAAATTTGCATCTTTCCTCATTTCCATCCTTTATACCGAGCAAAGCCTTAGTCCGGTTGTATAATCTGCAGCATGCACATTTACACAAAACAAAACTGCTTTTCTATTGCACAATATATATGGCCATTTTCATTACATTGCTATTGCACATTCTATTACACCCTGCTTTATAGTTTTTGTGCTCTGGATTTCCTGGAACATGCAGTAACCAATTTTTGAGACATCTGATTGTTAAGAACGTAATCCTGAATTTGTTTTACTTAATGCAGAGAGGTTGACAGTCTCAAAAAGCCTTTCACACCGCCTAGGGAGGTGCATGTTCAGGTCACACACTCGATGCCACCCCAGAAGATTGAGATCTTCAAATCTTTGGAGGACTGGGCTGAGAACAACATTCTAACTTACCTCAAACCGGTTGAGAAATGTTGGCAACCCCATGATTTTCTTCCAGATCCTACATCGGATGGATTTTATGACCAAGTCAAAGAACTTAGGGAAAGGGCAAAGGAGATTCCGGACGATTACTTTGTTGTTTTGGTTGGTGATATGATCACCGAGGAAGCTCTTCCAACTTACCAAACCATGCTTAACACCTTAGATGGAGTTCATGATGAAACAGGTGCTAGCCTTACTTCTTGGGCAATTTGGACAAGGGCATGGACGGCTGAAGAAAACAGGCACGGTGATCTACTTAATAAGTATCTCTACTTGTCTGGAAGAGTTGACATGAGGCAAATTGAGAAGACAATCCAATATTTGATTGGATCGGGGATGGTAAGTAAGATGCATTCTATAAATTTCCTCACTTGTGGTTTATTTTTGAAACCTAAGATGCACTTAACATGCAGAACTTTATCGAATCCTTTGCTGTTCATCTTCTGATTTGGATTAACACATTGTTGCATTCATTAAAACATTGCACTATAACATTTAATCACTTCTCACCCTCACGAAAACATGCATGCAAGATGCCATATTTCTTAAATTTTCTTCTTATGTATGTTTATAGGATCCACGGACAGAGAATAACCCGTATCTGGGTTTCATCTACACATCATTCCAAGAAAGGGCAACTTTCATTTCCCATGGGAATACAGCCCGACTTGCGAAGGAGCATGGTGATATCAATTTGGCTCAAATATGCGGTAACATTGCCTCAGATGAAAAGCGCCACGAGACTGCATATACTAAAATCGTTGAAAAGCTCTTTGAGATCGATCCTGATGCAACTGTCCTGTCATTTGCTGACATGATGAGGAAGAAAATTGCCATGCCAGCACACTTGATGTATGATGGCCAAGATGACAACCTTTTCGATAATTTCTCAGCTGTTGCACAAAGACTTGGGGTTTACACTGCCAGAGACTATGCTGATATACTAGAGTTCCTGGTGAACAAATGGAAGGTGACCGAGATAACTGGACTGTCTGCCGAAGGTCGTAAAGCTCAGGATTATGTGTGTGGACTTCCTCCGAGAATCCGAAGGCTGGAAGAGAGGGCTCAAGGAAGGGCAAAGCAAGCACCCAAGGTTCCATTCAGCTGGATATTTGACAGAGAAGTCCAGCTCTAAGGCATAAGATTTTTCTGAAGATGAAAATTTGGCCTATTTCATTCTCCTGCGACAGAGTTGGAAAGGAACATGGTGAAGCTACTGCATTTGCTCTTTAAATTCCCCACATAGTGTTTGCCTGAACAATTCTCACTCAATTTTAGTTCAAGTTTAAAGTTTTTCAACTAGATAAATATACTGATAAATAAATGTTTATAATCCATTAGAACCGAAACTTATGTGATCTATTAATTAGATAAAATTCAATTGTTTCGTCAAGTTTATTATATTCTACCTTTAGGTTTTGGTAAACTACATTTCAATTATTTGTTCGATTTCGAACACATCATGATTTTTTTTTTAAAATTATAATTTAATCAATTCGGTTATAAATAGGTCATTCCATCGTTAAAAATGAAATAGATGCGAAATATCGCTTGGTATAATAATAGTTTTAAAGTTTAACTTTTTGACCATTTTAGCCTTAGTTTTTTTTTTACAAACAACCACCTAATGTTTCATTTATGTTCAAACTTCACTTCCGTTGGATGAAAATCGTTAGTCAACTGACAGTCAACACCTGAGACTGACGTGACATGTCTGCATGGCATGAAGAGATAACGTGTCAACGCTATGTGGCACTTTGTTGACGTAGCATTTAAAAAAATAATTATTTTTTAAAAAATATTTTTAACCAATCGGATGATACTACGGGATTGTTGATGTGGCATCATCCGATTAGTTAAAAATATTTTTAAAAAATAATAACTATTATTAAATATGTTTTTTTAAAAATAAAACATCTTAAAATTTTCAAACATTTTCAAAATAATCCCCAAAATTCTAAACCCCAAATTCAACCACTCTCGTCGACGTTGCCGGTAACAGAATAAAGCACTCCTTACGCTAAACAACACACACCGTTCGTTTTCTGTACTACCGATGTTCGTCATGAATCGTTCAAATGAATCATTCGACGATTTCGCTTTTGTCTGATGTTTCGCACGGTGTCGGTTGATTTTCGGCGATGGAATAGTGAGGTAAATGATCTGATGGCCCGGCGACCAATATAGTAGGCGGCAGCATGATAATCGACTCAAATCAAGATTTGAGTTTTGGAGAGTTAAAAATTTCAAATTTTAGAGGCTATTTTGTAAAATCTGAAAATACTTTTTTAATATTTTCAGATATATATTTTTAACCAATCAGATGATGTCATATCAACAAAATACCACATGACATCATTCGATTAGTTAAAAATATTTAAAAAATATTATTTTAAAAAATAATATTATTTAAAATAACACGTCAGCAAAGTATCACGTGACATCGCCACATCATCTTCTCATACCATCAAGCATGCCACATCAGCCTCAAACGTTGACCGTTATTTAAATAACAGTTTTAATTTGACTAAGGTGAAATTTGAATAAAAATAAAATATGAGATGGTTGTTTGTACAAAAAAAGGTTAAAGCGACCAAAAAATTAAACGTTAGATGTTACTTTTAACTTTATGTCTAGTTTTGATATAATTATATCAAATTATTCCTTGTTCTTTTCTCATATTGTTTGCACTTCAGTATTCACCATCATCCTTGGGTACCTGTTAATACAAGTTATACCATATTTGATATAATTATATTTGTTATATTTTATTTGGCTTTAGTAACCTAAACAAAAAAGACCTCGAATAAAATTTTTAGTAAATTATACAATAATGCAATTATAATTTTTCTTTTATCTATTTTAATATATTTTCTTTATTTCATTACCTTTCGATTCTAGTTACTTTTCAGTTTGGTTGAAAACTTATTAAATCCATCTCAATTCAACCAAAATACAAGTTGATTACATGTTTGTTAAATTTCTTTCAAGTTTCAAATCAAAATCATGTAAATCAATTTAGGTAATCCAATCTAAACACAAATAAATTTCAATATTAGGATTTTTATCTAGATCAAATTTCATGAGTAGAAAGGTCTCAGAGATCTTGGTGGAAATAATCATCAGATGGAAACACTCCATCAAGAGTAGCAAATATTTTCTCACATCATAGACCCCAAAATCATTAATTTTAATAAAAAAAAACCCTACAACTAAATAAATACTAAATAAGAAAAAAATTGAAGAGTCAGAAGTAGCTGGTAATGTTCTCATGTAATTATCAATGGGAATCCGTCTGATTGCTTTCATCATCCTCTATTTTTTCCATCAAAATTAAATAATTCAAGATTTAAAAGAAAAACAGGAAATGTATCCATTCTTAAAACCAAATTGAAAAAAAAAAGTAAAATCAAAACTTTTGGGGAAAAATGTAGCGACTTGTTCGAGGCCAAAATCAAAACGAAAAAGCAAATTTGATGGGCACGGAGAATCGCTTAATGTTATTGCCAACCTTCAATGCAAATCGCGCCATTTCTTTTTCGACGCCTTTGCTCTGCAAATTGGCTTCTTTCAAAACAAATCAACAAGAAAGAAAACGATTGAAAAGAAGAACCCTAAGTCCTAACCCCAAAAAATCAAATTAAAGCGCTATGGAAAACAGGCGACCCTTGAGATGGAGATGGATGGAGGGTAAAGGGTAATTTATATATAGATGTGGTGAGAAATCAAAACCCTAACCCTAATTTATTTAGATTGACGGTGGCGGAACTGCTGGCCTTTGTGTAGTTTTTGGGCTCTGAGTGCTGGCCTTTTTCTGTTGAGTGTCAAGATATAGGGTCAATTTCATAAATTTGAGAAAATACTCATATACTTTAATTTCTAATAATTTGATCTCGTAATTTATTAAAACTTATAGGTTAGTCCAGTTCTTGATTTAAAAAAAAGGTGAATTTAAAATATCACCCTTTACTAATTCAAAAATATAAACTGTTGATTTCGTTTATTCCTTGCAAATAAACCAATTAAGTTGTTGATTTTTAGGTCGATAATTTATTGACAAGGTTTAACGGTGTCATCCAATTGGACTAACTTTTTAATTTATGTAAAATATGAGGACTAATTTTTGAAAAAGTCAAGTGTAGGGAACAATTTTAGTGAAGTAGTAGAATGAAATTCATCATTAGACTCAAAAAATGGTGTATTCCTATCGTACTCTAAATCAGATATAAGTGTCAAATATGAGTATAAATGTTTGGTACGAGTATATTTAATTTTGACGTAATGTCAAAAAGTATTCCCCGTATGATAAAATAGTCATTTTGGCTCTTATTTTTTTAAAGCACTTTAACTCTGAACATTTTATTTTTGGACCAAAATAACCATTTTATGAATGGATACTATTATTCAATTAACAGTCAACATCTTAAGATGATTTGACAGAATGACACGTCAACAACAAAATTATAAAATTATTTTTTATAACCATGTCATTCTATCAAGTCATCACATTTGTCCATACAACATTGTTACATTAATGTGCAACGCCATATAGATTTGTCACGTCACTTAAAGGCGTCAACAGTTAGTTGACTAATATTTTCATCCACAAAAGGGCTATTTGGCATCAAAATAAAGCGATGATGATTAAAATACTTCAAAAAGTATGAGTCAAAGTAACTATTCAATCAAACGTTAGAAACACTTTTTTTATATTATGTCTTTAATTTTTGTTCATGGAGTTGTACAACAATACCACTTTAGTACCTGAATAATTTTTGCTACACTTTGACCCATGACCTTTCTTTGCGTGAAGCACATTACCCCGATACATTTTTTGCTACACACGCGACACTTTAGAACATGTTACATAAATTTAAAAAAAAAAACTATTTTTTTTTAAATCATTAAAAATCCCCAAATATAGGGAGAATACAAAAAAGATCCTCTAAATTTTAAAAATAAAAAGTTTTTCAAAAAAGTATTTTTTAACAAATTGTAATATTTTTGTAAAAAATCATAGAATTCTAAAGTAAATTAAAATTCAAAAAATACATTTTTAAGAATTTATGATTTACTAAATTTGAGAAATTCCGGAGTTTTTCAATTTAAAAATCCATAAATCCAAAAAAACAATTTATAATATTTTAAATTTTGAGTTTTAAAATATTTTTTAAAGTTTTTTAAATTTAATATATATTATATGTCATGTATCACCTTCCTAAAGTGTCACATGATTTTTTTTTAATGAAAAACAGGTGTAGTAATGTGCTTCATGCAAGAAAAATTGAAGAATAACTCAGGTGACAAAGTGATAATGAGTCAAAACTTTTAAGATTAAAATACTTTTAATTCTTGATTCTTTTTTAAATTTTTCATGTATTTGGAGGATCTTAAGAAGTATTATTGAAGGGTTATATTCCTACATCAATCTTGAATATAAGTTGCAAAAACATGTGCAAAGAATCAAAGCAACGTAGATGTATATAATATATGAACAACAATAGTAAACGTATAATAACAATCCATGTATTAGAATCCGTGGAGTGGTCCCAGTAATAAAAGATAATGTAATTTCAGCCAGGTGACCCGTGTTCAGCACTATATGTGTATGTTGTGTGTGCGTTATTAAATGACTAAAAAATTAAACAGATATTATCTTGTAATCACACAAGCATATTAAAAAAAACAATCCATGTATTAAACTTTGAATTGTATTTTTATTTTTCTATTAAAAAATATACAATTTGGTTCCTATATATTTTCGAAATGATCAAATCAGTTCATTAGTTTAAATTCTCCTCCATTTTTAAAGTGATTATGTGACATTCATAAAATATATACTTTTTTCTAAATAAAATCATAAAAAACGAATATATAAATTTCAAAAAATACAATAAAACTAAAAGAATAAAAAAAATTGTTGAGTAAGTTTTCTGTATAAATAAGTCATTGGTTTGTTTGGTTTTTTAACCTTTCCGATGTGGTAGTAGTAATTTTGTTTGTAATTACAAAGCTTTTATTTTGTAATATATATGGAAATAAATTCAAATTTCTTTCTTAATGCAACGATGGAGTCAGAAAATCTAAATTATAGTATAAAATTTAAAAATATAATGTCATATTTAAATTACAATTTCAATTTTTTAGAAAAAGATATAAATATTCTTTTAAAACAATATTAAATATATTTTTAAAAAATAATTATATATATAATTTCTATCTATTTTATTTTAAAAAATGGAGTGTCAACTGACATCTCCAATCCTTTACCTGGCTCTGCAACTAAATTTCGTGTTAAAAATTGTAAGGGTTATTTTTCATTATTTGGTGTTTATTTCTTTTTTATTTTTTATTTTAGTTTTTGTTGGGAGGCTCAACAATCAATCGAATAGCCAAGAGATGGGTTAAATTAGATTTGTGCTTTGGTAGATGAAAGGCTAAGTAATAAAAATTGACACACGATAATTTATAGTGGTTCGACTTCTAAAACAAATTTACCTTCACTACCTTAACTATCCATAATTAGAATTTTCTACGAATTTACTAATTTGTCTTTCCTTTTTTCGGGATTAAGGAGATAACTCTCACAAAGTCTAAAAACACTCTCTTACAAAGAGAATACAAATTAGCAAACAATAAAAACCCTCGTTCAACTTTCACCCAAAATCCTAAACACTTGAGCAAATGTGACAATTTGACTCACTGGTATTTTCTACAAGAAATATGACAATTTAAGTACAAAACTTGATTTCACAATACATGAATGTTGGCAAGTTGTTTCTTATTGTTCCATTGATGGTTGGAGAGATCTTTTAAACCCTCTAATGGCTTCATGGCCGTTGCTAGCCGTTGGGTTGTTAACAGCCGTTGGGGACTTTATTTTCAGCAATAAATGTATTCTAGTGCAAGGTGTATCGGTACTCGGGCTTTTGGTATCGATACTTACCTCAAAATAAAAAGAGCAGTTGGGCACTTTTGCATTGGATATTGATACTCGATACAAGCGTATCTGTATTGACCTTCCGTATCGGTACGGTCTAAGCCGTATCGATACCAATTTTGGCTACTAAATAAATGAATTTTGGCAATATAAAGGGGTGTATCGATACAGGTAAAATGGGTATCGATACAGCTGACCAGGTATCAATGCATGTGTATGGGTTTCGATACTCACATCATGTTTTTGACTCTTTGACTATTTTAAAAGCATTTAAACATGTCAAAAGCCTTTTGAAAATATTTCAAACATATTTTTCAAGTTCATGGACTTTTGAAATATTTTTAAAATTAATTTAAGTCCAAAAACATTTTCCTTTAAATTATATCAAAATCAATATTTCAACAATTTTCAATTTTGTTTATTTTTTTTGACGTTGGTTTGTTTTAATTTTTAAAAAAATCATTTTTTATTTATTGTTTTGTTATAATGTTGTGATTTGGTATATTTTCAAAGCTTTTTAGATTTATACACATTGAAATTTTTAGAATAAATTTTTTAATGAATTTAACTTATGGGTTACACAAGCCTGTATATTTATACTATAAACTCAAATCTTAAATTATTAAACCTAAACCCTAAAAAACTAAAATACAAACTCTAAAACCTAAACCTTAAATTCTAAATATAAACCTTCAATTCTAAACACTACAATCCAAACCCCTAAACTATAAACCCTAAACTAAACCCTTAACCTCTAAAACTAAAAGACTTGTGTAAACTAAAGTTTAACAGCCGATGTATTGAAGTTTTTCTCTGAACTTATTTACAATTATTTATAATGGAAATTGTACTTTTTTTCATTCTTTGACAAATCAATCAGACATCTTTATTGATATACAAAAATAAAACAAGAATGTAACTTATTAGAAGTTTTAAAACATAAAATACAATAAAAATGATAAATCAAAAGGAAAATATAAGCATTGCACCGCTTAGAACAGACACTTTCTATTTGTACCAAAGAAACCTCTACGGTCCATTGTAGAAAGTGTCATTGGAAGTTGTCAAAACACGAACTAGATAAAATCTCCAAAATTAAAAACTATTTTTCACGCTTATTCCCAAAGGGACGATCCATTATAGATAACATCGACAAACAACCCAAAAGATGATCAAACTAAACGTGACCTCTGACAAATACGAATTAGAAACAAGCACCGTGAGGGTAATCGTGCGAACAAACACCCGCAAAAGTATCCATCAAAACATGTCATAGGACAGAGACGAGCCATAAAGGTAGAGAAAACGTGTTAAAAGGCAGAAGAAAACACAACAAGATGTGCGAAGAAAAAGAAAACAAAACAAATAGAATCAAATGAAAGAAAAACGAAAGAAAATATAAAACATCGACGATCAACAACCAGCACTAAGACTGATGTTATCGTCGATTAAAGTAATGAGACATCCTCTATTATTGGTTGTCATTCTTAAGTTTCTAAGGGTCTCAGTTCTTTTTGTAAACATGAGCAGAAGTGTTTAAGGATCAATTTGTAAAATTAGATAAATTTTTAAGTATTCAAAAAGTCTCACAAAATGACAAAGATTCGAACTTAAAATGTTTCTAAGTCAAAAACTTAAACCCCAAAATATTTTCTAAATATTTTTATACTCAATTAACCAAATACGCCCAAACGTATCGATACGCCCTTAGGTGTTTAGATACGACTTCTTGCTACTGGAATTCTAATTGACAAATCGTATCGATACGATGTTGCACATTTCGATACGGACTTCATCTGGGTTTATGTTCTTAGTTACGAGTTTCGGTACGGGTTCTCCGTATCGATACAAGGTGTAAGATTTTCAAATCTTTTGTATTTAAAATATGACTATTACCTTGTCAGTTATTGGAATCACCAAACTTCAATTTTTAGTTTTACCGTACCAATACGCCCTATAGGCGTACCGATGCATTTTCCCAAGGACTTTTTCCTCAGATTCTAGTGAGCAAAAACCGTACCGGTACGGTCTAGTCGTTTCGATACGAGTATGTTTTTACACTATACTCGTTTCGATACGCTCTCAAGCGTATCAATACCCCTTTGTACAACAGCTCTTTCTTTTTATGGCAGGTACCGAAACAACTCTTCGTTTACCGACACGGTAGGTTGCCAAAGTGCATTTATTGTGAGAAAAATGCAGCCCAACGGCTCTGTTGATGATCTCAACCACTCAAACGGTTAGAAATCAATGAGAGGGTATAAAATCAAGTCTCCAAAGCTACAACAACAACTATTGAACAAGTCTAAAGCAATCAAGCACAAATTCAACACATTTGAGCCAATTAGAGTCAAATCTTGTAACCATCTTGAGTGTTTTTCTTTGTATTCATTTTTATTCAAGATTGGGATTTTGAGTGCACTTGTATTGGGCAAACAACCACCTTTGAGAGGATATTTTTCAGTTTGCATTCCACTTCTTGTAAAAGAGTGAATTTGATCAAGCTTTGGGAGAAAGCTTTGATCGGTTATAACGATTTCCTTCTAAGCCTAGAAAAGGTGAAGAATTTTTAGTGAATTGTGTTGAAATCCTTAGTAGGAAGTTAAGGTAGTGGATGTAAACCTTGTTAGAAGGTTGAATCACTATAAATCCTTGTGTCCGTATTCTTTCCTTTTTCCAATTTGCTTCCACCAAAATTTTTATTTGCAAATTCAGCCCCTCTTCGCCTTCCACAACTGATTGATTATCTCAACAATTAATTCTAGTGATTATAGCCGAAAAAGATCTTGTGAATTTTCTTCCATATTAAAATCAAACCTTTGCTGTGATTTTGTCTTAGAATCATGTAGTCCATACAACATTTTGATATGTAAAAACAAATACAATATAAATCAAATTAACCTAAAACAATAGCATGTAGAAATGATAGACATTCAAACAACCCAATGCACTGAAATGAAGGTGAATCAAATGCAAAACAATAATAGCCATGAATCATGTAATCCATACAACATTTTGATAGGAACAATAATAGCCATGAATCATGTACTCCATACAACATTTTGATAGGTAAAAACAAATACAATATAAATCAAATTAAACTAAAACAGTAGCATGTAGAAATAGTAGACAATCAAACAACTCAAAGCATTGAAATGAAGGGGAACCAAATGCAAAATAATAATAGCCATGAATCATGTAGTCCATACAATATTTTGATAGGTAAAAACAAACACAACATAAATCAAACTAAACTAAAACAATAGCAGGTAGAAATAATAAACAATTAAACAACTCAATGCACTGAAATGAAGGGAACCAAATGCAAAACAATCGTGGTGTATTTTTAGGATGTAAAATTTAGGTTTTAAGATTTAAAATTTAGGATTAAGACTTAGAATTTAAATTTTTAATAACGGGTAAAAAAGCAGAGATTTTTTGACCGGAATCCATAAGCTTTTTTATCAAACATAAGCTTTTTTTTACATTATTGCCGTGAAAATGGTATTTCCATTTTACATGCGCCACATATTTAAATTTTTAATAACAGGAAAACGTTAACGGAAGAAAAAAAAATAAACTCTGTTTTTTTAAGTTAAAATTCAGCCTTACACGTGACAATCAATTATTGGTAGGACACAAATAGAAGCACACTAAAAGAAAATTTTATTATATGGTCTCAACTTACCACATGATTTATGGTCTCGTCCACTAAAAAAACAGTCAATTAATTTTAAGGTAAACTACACGAGTGATCATCCAATTATTACTCTTTTTCTGTTTTAGTCACACAACTAATTTTTTCGTCAAAATGTCACTAACGTTTCGTTTCGTTATAATTTTGGTCACCGTTCGTTAAAAAATTAATGGAAATGGTGATGTGTCATGGAATAATAACACGTTTAGTCCTAAAACTTGTACATCCTATTAATTGGGTCCTAATTCAAAATAATTCATCAAATATATGGGTCAAACCTCAAATTTTACATTTTCTTTCTAAAATTTAGGAGGTTGGATTTCCAACTGGTTGCAGAGGAGGTGGTGTTAAAACTATGAAAGTATCTTATGCTACTTCTAGAGCCCCAGATGACTTTGACATAGGTTGCTCCGAGGAAGCATGCAGTGATGGCCATCGGAGTCGATGACCAACCCAGCAAGGAAAGTTTGAGCAGGATTGGTGAAGTCCCTGCCATTGAGGAGTTTGTTTTCCTCAAGTTGTAGTCTAGTTGTATTAGTACCAATATATCTTTTCCTTAATGTGGGTGGTTGGGCATTTTTATACTATATTGTATTGTAGTGTTTAATTTTGAAAAATGTCATTTGAGTATGTTGTGTCGTAGCTTTTAGGGTATGAGAGGGGGAGAAGGAATAATTGAGGTTTGCAACAAAGAGATTTTCGTCTTATTTTAATTAATGTAGGATCTTTCCTTTGGTTGATGAAGTTTTCGTAAGAACTCCTTTGTTCTGGCAAAATTACCATTCTTTACAAGCTAAAGCTCGGCAACCTGCTTAAAAAACAAGCCCAGTATTGGTATATCTAAACCCATTTTCCTTCATCAATTCATGTTGGTTTTCATTGAACTGTAAAGCTTTATTTTCTCTGATATTAAGTTGTTTTAGATATCCTAGTTTTATCTTTTACTATGTTCTATGTTGGAAATGTATGATATATAACCAGGGAAGGAGGAACAATGAAAATCAAACTGCAAATTTGGTCTCCATTACTTTCAATGAAGTTACCTGATGAAATATACTCAACAAAGTTTGTAAAGAGTTTCTAAAATATGGAAATAAATGCAAGCAAAGAGACACTATTTATGTATAATTTACTTGAGTTCATTATGAATGCCATTACTTGGGTGTGCTGGAAACGAAGCCTTAACAAACATGGGAAAGAAGAAAAGAAATAGATGTATTGTTGTAGAGGAAGAAGAAAGAAAGTGAGAAATTTGGGGTTTGACCCATATATTTGATGAGTTATTTGAATTAGGACCTAATTAATAGGTTGTGCAAGTTTTTAGGACTAAACGTGTTATAATCCCATGACACGTCACCATCTTCGTTAATTTTTTAACGGTCGGTGACCAAAATGATAACAAAACAAAAATTAGTGATGATTTTGACGAAAAAATTAGTTGAGTGATCAAAACAGGAAAAAATGATAGTTGGGTGACCACCCGTGTAGTTTGCCCTTAATTTTATTTTCTTCCATGTCATTTTTTTAAAATCATTTTTGTCATGTAAATAGGTAGTGAGTGGTTACATAAAAGTTAATTATGAATGGATTAGTGACATGAAAAAAAAATTAATTAACTGACTTTTTATTGGTGAAGACCATAAATAACGTGGTGAATCAGATCCATATAATAATTTCTTCACCAAAGGGTAGAATTCTTTTTCGAATGGGTGAAAAATCTTCAATTAATGAATTGTCATGCTTTTATAGATCATGTTAGGTAGATCTTAGGTTGTACCCGAAATCTACTAGACACCTCTTTTTGGTATGTCGTTCACCTCCGACGAGTTTTCAACTGAAATGTGTTTTTTTTTTCTTCTAAGGCCCACCTTTTCATCGTCGAGATCGTCTGCCGAAGGCTCCAAGAGCTGGAAGCCGAGATAGTCAAAATGGGCTGTCCATTTTCTTTTCTCTTCTGCTTTTATTTTGTTTATTTCCTTCTTTGTTCTTTGTTACACTAATATTTTGATGACGTTTTGTTATTTGCATAATGTATTTTTGTAATTCTGTTAAAAATATTGTAACTAATGCTTATTCATGTAACTTTTTCCAGGTTTATGGAAGAAGTTTAAGAGGAAACTACTAGATTTGAAGACAATAATGAACTTATATAAATTTTAATGGAGAAAATTGAAAGAAAAAAAAAACTTCACAAAGTGGATGGTTATTTGGAAAACATGATTACATTTTCCCGCCGAGAAACATTGAATTTCAAATAATTTGATGATAAATATATTTGTCTATACTGTCCTTTGTAGGTGGGTCCTGTGTTTTTTTCTTCAGTGTCAATTTGTAAATCGCTTGGAGGTAACAAAGATGAAGCTAGAAAGGTTTAAGGGAACGGTCGCGCTCTTTTAAAATTTTAAAAATTTTATATGATTTAAATTTTTTTATATATTTTTATTAAATATTTTTTTATTTTTAAAATTTTATAAATTTATCTTTTTAAAAAATATTATAAGTTCACCAATAATATAAAATTGTGTTCAACCCTAATAAGATGGTTACCTATTTACCGCCCATCGCAACAAGAGAAGGATTATCCAAAACTATATGCTCATAATGTAATTTGATGGCCGCTGAGGCATTAAATATGACATCATTAGACTTGAACCGTCTTTATTGTCTTTATTGACTATTGTTATGTTGCTTGAACTCAGTTATGTTAGATACGCCTACGTGATAGATACGGTAGATTTAGGGTTCTACATGTTTAGAATGTGATTAAACGACGATAAGTTTTAAAATTTATTTTCAAATTGAAAATATTAAATTTTTTTATAATATTTTTTGTTGAGTTTTTGGGGTTTATCGATACTTTTTTTAAATTTTTTTTTAAGTATTAATAAATATTTTGTAAGTATCGATGATACTTTACTGCTCTTAATGGGATGATTAATTCAGATTAAGTTTTGTAAAAGTCCTTTATGGGATGATTATTCCATCTTAATTTTCTCCATTCAGAACGTCAAAATTCAAACACTAATTTTACTTACGAAATTTAATGTCTCATCCCGCTAGACTAACTATTTGTTATTTTTCGAATGAATTTCTTAGTTTGCACTGACAACGTCATTTACAATTTTTTTTTTGTTTTAAAACTTATGTATCTTATGCTCTTATACTTTAAATATGCGTTGCATAGAATATACTCGAAGATGAGAATAAAATATATTTTTTAAAAGTATATAAAAAAATCTTTAAAATTGTAAATAAATTGTAATGGATATATTTATATCTAACAGTTATTTGGAGTTCGAGTATCATAATAGAAGGGTGTGCATCAACATAAGTAGATTACAGTATATCTGAAATGTCTTTTTTTTTTTGTTCCTGCAGGTTTATTTGGTCAAAGCCAGTTTGGATTCTTCATCTGTTTAGTCATTGTTTGACTATATTAGCTGGAAATTTAGTTGGGTAATTATTGTTGAAACGTTATTTTTTTGTTGTTGGATGGTATTAACGTAAATAAATTAAATGTTAATATTTTAGTGCCAACTTATAAAAGATGTAAGTAAATTAAAATGCTAAATCTTAGTGTTGTTGGTAATGTAAAAGATGGCAATCCCACATTGAGTGGGTAAATATCATGTGAAAGATATTTATGTCATTCATTTTCTCCTCTCTTGTTGAGTAATAGAGAACAAAGGGCAATCTCGCGTGTTGTTGCTGCCGCCGTTTGTCTCATGGTGGTTCGTGGTAATACGTGTCTTTGCGCGCGAAGTTTTTTATTTTTTTGAGAAAATTCGTAAGGAATTTTCAGAGAATAAAAAGAAAGGTTGTGAAAGAATGTTTCTTTTAGTTTTTATATGCTGCTAAAATGGTTCGTTCGAATTCTATAATTTCAGAGAGTAAACGACTGATTAATTAGCTATATTGATTTCTGAAATTAAAATTCAAACGGTCAATTTTCTGAAGCTACAAAGGGCTGGAAATTAAACTACGAACCTGGACGCTTTTGGGGCCAAGTTCATCTATTTAATTCAGTGTTTAAAATCAGATGTTATAGCAGTTTCAAGGTTTTAATCTCTGAATTTAAACAGCAGTCTCAAGGTTTAAATTTCAGAATTAAATCAGATTTTAATTCTGATTTATTTGGACGTTTTTGCCCCTAGACATAGTCTATAAATAGAGAAGCAAGTAGGCTTCTCAATATGCATCCAATTCACTCAGAAAAGATTCTCTAAAAATCTCTCACAGCTTACTTTTATCTCCGGTGATCAAAGGAGCAATACCATCGCAGTTCACTTCGGTTTTGGGTGTACGATTTTCGGAGCGACCGTATTAACCTCGGGGGACGATCCGCCTGTTGCATCGATTACACACATCGGGGCAAATTCGTTTCTAAGGCAGTGGTTCCACCACGACACGGTAACGAGTTTTCAGTCATTTACTTATTTTATTTTTCCAGTCATTGCTAACGGTGTTGTTTTGCAGTAACATTTATCCAACAATTTAGAAACGAATTCTTCTCGATATACTGCAAAATGTATACACCTATAAGCAAGTTGATCCCTGACTTGTCAAAGCTTGATGCGCTTGATGAAAAACAATTACTAAATGTGGTCCCAACGAATTCTGATATTCTTCGAGCAGCTTGATCTTGACTGCGTGCTGCTCAAGCCACCACTTTCTATACTGGCGACCTCCACTCCCGCCGATACTGCTACTATTGGTGACGGAGCACTGCCAAATGATGGTTCTAATGCTACCACCATTTTCATTGGAAAATATGAGAAGACAACAAGACTGTGTGAGGCCATCTCCTAAGTCACATGTCTAACAAGCTCTTCGACATGTTTCTTAAGGAGCGTAGCGCAAAGATGTTATGGGACACTCTCGAAAGGAAGTATGGCGCGGATGATGCTGGTATAAAAAAGTATGTCGTCGGAGAGTGGCTGAAATTCCAGATGATGGATGCCAAGCCGATCATGGATCAAGTCCATGACTATGAAAACCTCGTCTTCAACATACTGGCAGAAGGAATGCATATGTGCGAGGTACTCCAAGCCAACGTCCTGATCGAGAATTTGCCCAAGTCATGGTCCAACTACTGCAACTCTCTTAAACACAAGAAAATAGATATTCTGCTTTATGAGCTGGTGGGCCACATGAAGATAGAGGAGGCCAACCGTTTGAAAGATAAGGTGACAAATAACCTTGGTCAAATGTCTTTTAATTCTAACTTGGTTGAGTCTAGTGGTGCCTCAGGGTCTAAGTTCAAAAAGACCGAGAAAATGGGGTTTCAGAACAAAAAGGCGAAACCACAGAAAAGCACCAATTTCAAGAAACCAGCAAAGACCAAACTTGATAGAAAGACCCTCAAATGTTATGTCTGCGGTCAAGCCGGTCACAAGGCGTATCAATGTCAACATCGTTCAGATCGCCAGAACGAGAACAAACCATATCTAAACATGGCGGAGGACAATGCTGGAGATGTCATAGCCGCGGTGGTTTCCGAAATCAACCTAGTGGACAACAAATCTGAATAGGTTGTGGACACTGGAGCTTCCAGACACTTCTGTGCAAGGAAAGAATTTTTCACCGAGTTCGAGGATGGGAAAATGGTGAGTGTGTGTACATGGGGAACTCTAGTAGCTCTAAAGTGCTAGGCAAAGGTAAAGTTCTACTCAAGCTGACCTTCGGTAAAACTTTGGTGCTTTCCAATGTTCTGTACATACCTGCCTTGCGTAGATATTTGATAAGTGGTGGGCTTTTGAATAAGGCAGGCATTAAGTTAGTTTTTGAGGCATATAAACTTGTACTCTCCCGAAATGGTGATTATGTTGGAAAAGGTTTTCTAAACGGGGGTTTATTTGTCATAGAAACTCAACTTGATGAAAATAAAGCTACCACTTATGCTTATATTGTTGAATCTGTGAATATGTGGCATGCTAGATTAGGACACGTGAATATTCACTCTTTAAAGAAAATGATTAAAATGAATATTATGCCTAAACTAGACTTAAATAGCTTTAACAAATGTGAGATTTGTGTAGAAGCCAAGCATGCTAAATGTGTCCCTTTAAAACTGTTTCTAAAAAGAAAACTGAACTATTAGAACTTATACATACTGATCTAGCAGACTTTAGAAACTTTGAGAGCAAATGAGGAAAACACTATTACATCACTTTTGTAGATGACTACTCGAGATATACAAAAGTTTATCTCCTTAGAATTAAAGATGAAGCTGAAAACTTCTTTCTTATTTATAAGGCGGAAGTTGAGAATCAATTAGATAGAAGAATAAAACGGGTTAGATCCAATAAAGGTGGTGAATATGGGTCTAATTTTCTAAAAGAGGTGTGTGAGACGAATGACATGATACACGAAACTTCAGCTCCCTACTTTCCTCAACAAAACGGGATAGCCGAAAGGAAAAATAAAACTTTAAAAGAGATGATGAACTCATTGTTGATAAGTTCTGGGTTGTCTGACAACATGTGTGGGGAAGCCATTCTATCGGGAAATCATATTTTAAATCGAGTATCTCATAAAAAAAATAGATTCTACCCCATACGAACTGTGGAAAGGTTATGCTCCAAATCTGTAATACCTTAAAGTGTGGGGGTGTCTAGCTAAAATGGGATTGCCAAAGTTTAATAAGTCCACCATTGGACCCAAAACCATTGATGCAGTGTATATCGGGTATGCAACGAATAGTGTTGCATATAGATTCATGTTCCTGCATGATTATTCTATTTTTGAATCTAGGGATGATGTTTTCTTTGAAGATATATTTTCTCTAAAGAAACCTAGGTTAACAGTCGAAACACAAATAGAAAATTGTCCATCCTCTTCTTCTAGTGTGCCTGCTAGGGGTTCTCAAGAGATCGAATTTGAACTTAGAAGAAGTAAGAGCCAAAGAGTAGAAACCTTTTTTGGACCAGACTTCATAACTTCTTTTATTTATGAGATTAATAATTTAGACACCTTATCTGATCCGATAGCTCGAGTCTTTCTATTAGAAGATGATCCGAAGACTTAAAATGATGCTATGAGATCGATTGATGCTAGTTTCTGGAAAGATGTGATTAAGGATGAACTAGATTCAATAATGTCTAATCATACTTGGGAATTGGTGGACTTTCCAAAAGGGTTCAAATCAATCAACAACAAGTGGGTTTTCCGGAAGAAACTCAGACCAGATGGTTTGATCTAGAGGTACAAGGCAAGGCTAGTTGTCAAAGGGTTCATTCAAAAGTTTGGTTTAGACTTCTTCGATACTTACTCTTCCGTAACGAAAATCTTAACGATCTGTGCATTGTTTGCACTAGCCTCCATTCATAAATTGCAAGTACATCAAATGGATGTAAAAACTACTTTTTTGAACGAAGATCTAGATGAGGAGATCTATATGGAGCAACCACCAGGTTTTGAGACATCTGGTATGGAAGGCAAAGTTTGCAGACTCAAAAAGTCCATTTATGGCCTTAAGCAAGCTCTTAAAAAGTGATATGAGAAATTTCATAAAACTATCCTTAATTTTGGTTTTGTTGTGAATGGTTCGGACGCATGCGTGTATTCGAGGATGTTTGGTGCTGATTGTGTCATCATAAGTTTATATGTTGACGATATACTAATTTTTAGTACAGACATTGAGTCCATTAACAAAACGAAAAATTTCTTGTCCAATAAGTTTGAGATGATTGATCTGGGAGAAGTTGACGTAATCTTAGGAGTCAAAGTCACCAAAACTGAATTCTTTAAGTCAAACGCACTATATTGAGAAAGTGTTAAAGAAATTTGACAATTTTGACATCATCCATGTTCGAACACCTTATGACTCTAGCATACATCTCTTCAAGAATAAAGGAAGTAGTGTTTCCCAAATTGAATATGCTAAAATTATTGGAAGCCTTATGTTCCTAATTAACTATACTCTGCCTGATATTGCCTACGCTGTGAGAAGACTTAGTAGATATACTCACAACCCTAGTAGTGATCATCGGGTTGCACTTAGACGCTTACTTAAGTATCTTAAGGGTACTATGGATTGGAAACTAGAGTCTGTTGGCTTTCCTGCGGTTTTAGAAGGATACTGTGACGCTAACTGGGTTTCTGATAACGACGAGGTAAGCTCTATGAGTGGGTATGATTTTACTTTAGGTTGAGTAGCAATCTCGTGGAAATCTGCAAAATAGATTTGGCTCTACTATGGAGTCAGAGTTTATAGCTCTTGACTTAGCTGGGCAAGAAGTCGAGTGGCTCAGAAATTTGTTAGTAGAGTTTCCGTTATGGGGAAGACCGACTCCTCCAGTTTCTTTATTGTATGATTCACAAGCGGCGATTTGTGTGGCTAAGAACCAAGCTTACAATGGTAAGAAAAGACACATTCGCATAAAACATGAGTCGGTTAGACACTTGATAAGGAATGGAGTACTCGCTTTAGAGTACGTGAAGTCAGAAAGGAACCTAGCATATCCGCTTACCAAAGGGTTAAGCAGGAAGTTGGTCCTAGATTAGTCGATGGGGATGGGTTTAAAGCCCATTGGTTGAGGAATTCATGATGGATACTCAACTTAGTTATATAAGTTCAATGAGGTCAAACGAAACCATGGAAAGACTCATAGTGTATATTTTTCCGTACCTATCCCTATGATGAATAATGTACATGCTCAGGATGAGCTTAGTTACTCTTAATAAATTCATAGCCCAGGTTTTTGGTGGTCTTAGTGAGAAATACTAGATGAATTTACCGATTTTTGTTGAATATCTATTCTTAATAAGTTCATAACCCAGTGTTAAGTGGGTAGTCCCAAATGAAAAGAATTAAATGAACTTACTGCTAGAGAGGTTGAGCTTCACTAAAACTCTTAATGAATTCAAACCCAAGTGTTTGGGAGTTCCTATTGAGAATGACATGTTGAATTCACTGATAAACGAGGTTGAATATTTATTCTTAATGATTTCTTATCCCAGAGTTTGGGTAGTTCATTTAATATGAACTTGAAGAAAATTACCATACCCTTTGAGAGGCTGAGCTAATATGAAAGCTCTTAATTATTTCCTAGTCCTATGAGGGTGGTTTTATTGAGACAAACTTGATGAAATAACCTACGTAAGTGAGAAGGATTAGCCACCTTCTATGAAAAACATTGGGTCGTTTTTCTAAAACACTTACTAGAATCTTGAGGTAAGATGGCCAAATATATACTTTCGTATATATATATATATCTTACACATCGAGAACTTCGGTGGATGAAGGGCTTAGTTGTGTGTTATGAGTTTACCCCAATCTTAGAAAGTTCAAGACTAGTTTCACTTGTCTAAGAGAATGATTACTCATCATCACTATGTACTAGTTCAAGATACATTCACTAGTGCTTAATCAAGTAATCTGGCTATTGCTCTTCTGATAGGGATATTTATCGAGTTTCAGAAGAATTCTTTCGCATTAGTGGGGGAATGTTGGTAATGCAAAAGATGGTATCCCACATTGAGTGGGTAAATATCATGTGAAAGATATTTATGCCATTCATTCTCCCCTCCCTTGTTGAGTGATAGAGAACAAGGGGCAATCTCGCGCGCCGCCGCCGTCCGCCTCGTGCTCGTGGACGTGGTTCGTGGTAATACGTGTCGAAGACAAGTCCTCGCGTGAAGTATTCTTTTTGGAGAAAATTCAAAATGAATTTTCAGAGAATAAAAAGAAAGGTTGTGAAAGAATGTTTCTTCTGGTTTTCATAGGATGCTAAAATGGTTTGTTCGAATTCTATAATTTCAGAGAGTAAACGGCTGATTAATTAGCTATATTGATTTCTGAAATTAAAATTCAAACAGTCAGTTTTCTGAAGCTACAAAGGGCTGGAAATTAAACTACGAACCTGGACGCTTTTGGGGCCAGGTTCATCTATTTAATTCAATGTTTAAAATCAGATGTTACAGTAGTTTCAAGGTTTTAATCTCTAAATTTAAATAACATTTTCAAGGTTTAAATTCCAGAATTAAATCAGATTTTAATTCTAATTTATTTGAACGTTTCTGCCCCTGAACATAGCCTATAAATAGAGAAGCAAGTAGGCTTCTCAATATACATCCAATTCACTCATAAAAGATTCTCTAAAAAGCTCTCACAGCTTACTTTTATCTCTGTTGATCAAAGGAGCAATACCATCGCAGTTCACTTCGGTTTTGGGTGTTCAATTTTCGGAGCGACTGTGTTAACCTCGGGGGACGATCCTCCTGTTGCAGCGATTACACACATCGGGGCGAATTCGTTTCTAAGGCAGTGGTTCCACCACGACACGATTATGAGTTTTCAGTCATTTACTTATTTTATTTTTCCAATCATTGCTAACGATGTTATTTTGCAGTAACATTTATCCAACAAGTGTCAAATTCTAAATATTGAATTTGTACTATATAAATTATTTGATATGTGCAATAAATTCTCATTTTCGGATTGTATCGTGCATATAAATCACATTCTAATAAGACTATTCAAAAAATCACATTCTAATATTATATTATTATTACAAATTTGATGAATTTAATTAGATTTGTGGAGTTCGAAGTATATCTCGATGAATCAAATATCAAACTCATGTTCAGGAGATTAATAATAGGTGAACTGAAAATTTTGGTCTCCAACAATCGTGGCTGACGATGGACGATGTTAGTTAATGACAGCCGCGGTAGGACAATTTAATTAAAGTTTAGGGGTCAAATTAATAATATATTTAAATTTCAGGGACCAAATTAATATTATACCTAAAGTTTAGAGGTCAAGTTCATAATGTATCTAAAGTTCAAAGATCAAATTAAAAAAAAATTACTAACCTACCAAATTAATAACACATAAATACGAAAACTAACTTTTTTAAAATCAAACAGACCAAAAACAAAAATGACTAACCATAAAATTTACTCTTAAATGTCTAAATTAAGGTAACTAAGTTTTCAACTTAATCAATATATTTGGTTACCTCTACGGTCAACCCAATGGACATGGTTCTCTAAAGGCCCTCCATGAACGAACACAGAATCTCCAACAACTAAAACAATCACATTAATAGCTAAGAATCTTGGGGAAATTGGACCATTAGTTAGTGTTTAAACTATAAGTTATCCAACAAATCAAATTCAAATACCCTAATATGAATAATTGTTAAAGGGCACCGTGTGTGCACAGTGTGTGTGCACGTTGTTAAAGGGGCTAAGAAAAATCGAACTGATATTACCTTGTAATCACACTTGCATATTCAATAATAATAATAATAATTGTAGATGCCATGAATGTAAATGTTCATGTAACCCCCCTTAAACCCGTTTATGCGTTACAACGAGTTCTAGGAGGTCACATTTGGGGTCACAAGAGCGACCCACAATAAAACTAAATAAAATTCTTTAAATACATTAAAGATAGTAAAACAAATTTTTGTTTCAATATCATTTCAGAAATCATATAAAATCTAGGAGCATGCACAGACTAAACACTCTATGACAGACGATCGGTCGATCTACCCAGAAAGACGCAACTATAAGCTCTGATACCACTAAATGTAACCCCCTAAACCCATTTATGCGTTACAATAAGTTCTAAGAGGTCACATTTGGGGTCACAAGAGCGACCCACAGTAAAACTGAATAAAATTCTTTAAATATATTAAAGACAGTAAAATAAATTTTTGTTTGAATATCATTTTAGAAATCATATAAACATTTAAAGAAAATTTATGAAAACATATTACAGACTCTGACATAAAATGAGACACGACATACATGCCCACTAATTGTACCAGTACCGTACTCCGAAAGTAACACCGAAAAACTCCAACCGCTAATGTCGATCACTAAAGCATAATAGATTTCTTCTAACCTGGAATGGTAAAAACGATGTGAGCTTGGGAAAGCTCAGTAATACAGAACTACCAAGAGATGCTAAAAGCACAAGCGGGTATATGGCAAGCATAGCGCTATCATGATGTACCTGGAAACAAGAGCTCAAATTATGATTCAATTGTTTGGTAAGACGTTATAACAGAAGGTAACAGTTGTTCTTTATTTTTGTCGCCCAAGTATCAGGAGATATGCCTATAGCCGGAGATTTAGAAAAGATCTAGATTTCAGAAGTTGAAACAAGGGGTTTAGTGTGGTTCATTAACGTAGATTTGGAAGCATACTAAGAGTTTCAAACCTTGGTACATTAATTCAGTAAGGTAGAATTTATAGAAGGGAACAACAAGTTTTATTTTAATTACCTGATTACCCTCAAACCATACACCGATGTGCAGTATCCCAAAAAGACTTACCCTTGGCCCACTGGGCGTAGAAGCTTACAGAAAGGCTTACCATAGGCCCATTAGGCATATGAGCTTAGGTCTAGAAGGACTTACCAGCGTTGAGCCTACATAACTTCAAGCATATCCCATATAGCATACCCCCAGATAAAATTGATTTTATCCAGCAAACAGTAATATTAGAAAACATATATCAGGTATATTTGTATCAGAAGACAGAAGCCAAAAATTGTGCTTTCATTACGGATAACAAAGTCATACTTTTAATTTTGAGCATATAGTTTTGATTAAAAACAGAGAAAATATTCATGGACTCGTGGAACACTCTATAAGGTCCCATTTATCCCTCGTAGTTGGTAAATATTAGAAAGAGAACATTGGACATCTGACGATTTTGGACTAATTCCAGAACAAGGTCCATATGAAAAGGGGAATTTAGTACTATCAGCTCAAACCAAACATTCAGAAGTTGGTACATTAGGATCATTGAAATTTCAGATATATCGCGAGCGATCCAATCATTAAAGCCTACGAAGGAATTATGGTTATTTCGACCTTCAAGGGTAATTTGGTAATTTAGACCAACAAGGTATAAACAGTGATGTATATAATTCAGGAATTCCAATCGTTCGTTAGGTTTTAGAGTCCCTTTAGAATCTAATCGGAACCCATCATTTCAGTGTTTATTATTTAACCGGATAGGTACACCTTAAGTATTCATTTCTTAGAGCTGACAATAATGTATAACAAAATAGTTCGCCTTCACCAAACAAGCACTGAACGCACTACGAAAAATTGAACATGTAATCAATCGATATTTCCCAAGTATTCGAACATGTGCATTGCACCCGAACTCGATCCATAACATCGAATGTACCATTGAATAACAGATTTCTCTTACTATTAACTATGTACTTTCTCCAAATAAATCGAACCTACCTTTATATGGTATTCTTCCAATATCATTTTAGTATCAAAAACGACCAACAGACATGAATCGTGTATTACCACCTTCAGAGCCATTACATTTGTTTGGCTTTATTGGTATTTCTTATTCCATGTCTTAGAGGTATTCTCAGTCATTTTAGTATTCGAAGGTATTTCAGACACTTTGATGCCCAAAGGTGTTTCAATTATTCTGAGCCTTTCGATCCTTCTAACTATTAATTCATTTCAAGTCTCGAGGGTATATTCATCATTTTAGTTAATTTGGAAATTTGTGTCGAGGATATTTTAGACATTTTGGTCATTACGGTCATACCGATCAATTCAACCTTATTAGTATTTTCAATATTTTTAGTCATTTCAATCCTTTACGCCACTTTGATTAATTTGGACATATGAATAGTTTTCCTAAAACTTATCTTCAGAGATTTGTTCAGAATTTAAGAAAATTCAAGTACTTTACAATTTCGAAGGTTTAAGCCTTATTACCATAACTTTTCAAGTAAAACGAGGTTTTTAGATGAATTAATTATTTTACCAAGTCTAGAGTAGATTTCTAGATCGTTTTCATTGTCATGGGTATTTTAGTTCGTCCTTTACCTCAAGGGCATTTTGTCTTTTCTCATCCAAACAATTTGAGCATTAGATCTTTTATTAAGAATTAATCTGAATTGAAAGTTCTGAGGTGAATCATTTTATCGATTATTCACAAAACTGGGATTACTTACAGATCATCAATTCTTTATTCAAGTCATTCAGGTCTTATCCAAATTTTCATATTTCTATCGTAATCCTTACTACTTTAAAATATTCCGGCATTAATCAAATTTGTCCATGCATTAACCAATACCGCCAAATTACGTAAAGCAATGCAAGAGGTAGTAAAGTATTACCTCGGCTCCAAGCTACATCGATCGATCTATGATACTCCATTTAATCAATCTCGAACCCGAATTTGATACCTTTCAACAACCCGGATACAAGGAACTGTGAGTACCTTCAATTACACAAATTCTAATATTAGACTTTATTCATTGCTCTTAACTGAATAATTAAATACATAAGCACTCTCGACTCAAAGTCAAAATCAGAGGCTTTCGGGTCGGAATTTTGCGAAATAGACTTCAAAAACAGACTTAGGATGTCGAAAAACATGAAATAGGGGTTTTAGAAAAGTTGACTTTTTGGTCAACAATCAACGGACCTGGTCAAAGTCAACGCTAACGTCAGCATTGACTACTGACTTCATCAGTCAACTGAATTGACTCGAACGAGTTGGCTCGTTGATTTGACTCGGACGAGTTGACTCACTAAGTTTATTCAGGCGAGTTGACTAACTGAGTTAACTCGTTGGGCTGACTCGGCGGATCGGTCGAACCAAAACGGGTTGGGTTAATGGTTTAGACCGGTTCTGGCCGGATTGGTTTAATTGGACTAGACCGATTCACTTACTCCACATAATTCAACCGTCGGACGGTCGTCAGAACAGTCGTCGGAGACCCTTTTTGTGTCGATTCTGCCGAAAAACAAGAGCTCTTTTAGCTCACTAAACCAACCCAAACATAACCACACAAAACAAGCCAGAATAAGAACGGAACTTACCCAAAATGATTCAAAATGGCTGGAATTCACGTAACTCCGACAAGAGAGCTCTCGGTGGCAGATCGACGATCGGCCAAAGGGGTTTTTGCTCGCCTCGATCTGGTGATGACGATGGTGGCCTCAATTCCACGCCAAAATGTCGGACGATGGCAGAAAACACAAAAAACGGTGGTGGCAAACATAGGGTTTTCTAACGAGCTTTTAAGCTTGATTTCACAGTAATCGATAGGGAACCAAGGCGAATGGGTTTAGGGGTTATGACCGAACGATCGAGGTAGACATTTTTGTGCCGGCAGTACATGACACCGACGAGCAGTGACCAAGATCGGAGTGAGGGCAGGGGTGGGAGAAGGTGAAGGATCGGGAGAAATTCTAGATCTGTTATAATTTTCAAATTCGAATAGGTTATTCCATTTGGTGGGAGTTGCTGGGATATTAATTATCAAGCCAGACCCACCATTTAGAATACAATATTTTTTTTTGGTAAATCTTGACAAATATGAGCCATTAGCTCAATGGTTAAATCTGGGTACTCTCTATTTCACCATTCATTCATTTTTATTTTTTTTACACCATATTTATCGGGGTGTTACAGTTCAAGTTCAAGATATTAGACATGTTAGTTTTCATGTTAAATTTCACATATTGGAGTGCAAAATCCAAAAACAATTGAACCACAAAACAAATGTATCAGACAATAAACTTCTGTCCTGAAAAATACCACTCATCGGGGGAAACAACATCACAAACTCACAAAAGTGCCAGGGGGTTAAGCTTTTCCCAGAATAAGCAGTGTTTGATCACAAAAACTTAATAATGATCAGGAGCTCATTCATGTAGTTTCCAGTCCAGATCCAAGAAGGGTAACACTCAATTTGACGAAAAAAATCCAAGGAAAAATTAGTAGCAAGTCATTTTTATTATTATCAACTATAATATAATTCAACAAGGACAATTAATTCAAAAACACAGATTTTAACTACATACATAACTTTGTGTCTGTCATATAAATGACCTTTACCTTGTTCTTAACTACATTATGACAGAAAGAGTAATGAGCTCAAGCCTTTGATCCCATGTTTGATTTGGCCTCTACCTTTTTCTGCTCCTCGAACTTATCTATGGCCACCTGGAGCTCATCTGTACCTCCAACAGCTCTCATGGTATAGAAATATACACCAAAGACGAAAGCTGACAAACCCCCCGCAACTACCAAATTCTTGGTCTTTGTCGCGAGGCCGTTGAATGCCAATATCCCAGCCATCTCGAAGCAAGTAGTTAGTCCAATGGGCTAATAACTTCAAAGCTGAAATTCACCAAGATATGAGTCTATTATCTTCCATAAGTCCACTTGGCAATGGGGAAAGGAGTAGAAAAAACATGAAAATTAATTCTGTCATTCTATCTGATTCTTTGGAAAGGTGAGGGAAAGTAAAAGTTATGGAAAAGAAAAGGAAAATATAACTCATCATGGTTGAGTGATGGAATTCGAAACTCAATGGTTTATTTGGTTGCTTCCTTTTCCCCTAAAATTGCTACGAAGCTATGCGAAGAAACATATTACTTGCTTTGATATCTACATTCTACAGATAATCTTGTAATTTCTGGTTCTGGAAACAAAAGTCTAAGCAAAAACACAACAGAAAACAAGGCATCGAAATTCAAACACAAAATGATAACACTGATTTCAAGCAAAAACTTGACAGCAACAAAATCAGGCAGTGTTCATACTTCATCCTTTAAACAATTATTGAATGGAGGAAAATGTGTAACAAATCGAAACAATACTAATCAGCAATCAACAATCCAAGAAAAACCCATTTCTCATACCACTCAGAAAAATTAAATTCATACAAATCCAAGCCCAGAAGTTAAAACAGAAAAGTGTTCCATCTAAAATTTTACTAAATAATAACCGTTCTCCCGTACTTTGCAACTAGACCAAGCGATTTATTTTCTTTTTACAGTAACACAAAATGAAGAGTAAAAACAAACAGTAGAGTCGAAGCTAACCTGAAAATCACAAAGTAGTGATGGGGTTTTGATCCTAACCTTGAATCTAGAGAACGCAGAAAAACGGAGGCAGATTTGCGGGTTTGAGGAATATAAAGGAAGAATCGGCGCATGGGTTTGGTTGAAGGGCAACCAAAACAATGTAGGCCTTAATCTTGGCCCGCTAAGTAACATTTTGGTCTGAACTCAAAACTTAGAAGGCACTACACTTTTTTAACCTATTTTACAAATATACTTTCAATTTTATGCATAAAATATTAAAATATTTAATCCAGTGATCAGAGGTGAGTAAAACTTGAGTCAGTTGAAAAAATTTAACTTTCCAAATTGTTTTGACGCGATGATTCGACTCGTAATTTCATAAATTCATTTTGATTGTAAAAAAAATTAAATAAAATTTTGAGTCGAAACCTTTAAATTTGCCTGATACATATATTGCATAAGAAAAACCTTGAAGACATGTATATATATGTTGTATATGGCTGTAAAAAGCCATATAAGTTGGAATTAATTAGTATCATAACATTATAAATGTTTACAATTAAATTTGAACAAAAACTTGACTCTTCTCGAAAAATTTTAAATAAAGTTTTATTTATAAAATAGGACTTACTTAAATTTTTTTACTCGACTTGACTTGATCTAATGTTCACCCTTAATAAAAAAATATTATTTCCATGTTAGATAGATAAAAAAAAATCTAACGTCAAAATTTATATCGATTGGTTTGTTACCTACTAACGGTGTTATCTTCGAATACAACGATAGTTCAGAGACAAAAATAAACATTTTTAAACTACAGATACCGCACTGACTATTTAATCAAAATATAGGTACCATTTGTGATATTATCTTTCTTTCTTTTTTATCAAAACTGAAACTGATTATC
Source organism: Hibiscus mutabilis (assembly GCA_019671005.1). NCBI lineage: Eukaryota > Viridiplantae > Streptophyta > Magnoliopsida > Malvales > Malvaceae > Hibiscus > Hibiscus mutabilis. The sequence goes on from JAGYYJ010003022.1 coordinate 56,079, forward strand.
ATCTCAAACTCGATAACTAGTTCTATAGTCTGGATTTATTATAAGGTCCAAAACCTAGAAAAAACCGACCAGTCGGCAGCTGATGCGGCGGAAGCAAGGCCAGGCTAACGGCGACTTCAGCGGCGGCATCAGGGGTGTGCGTGCCCTGCCCACGAGTCAGCGTCGTTTGAGTAAAACCGGGACAAAAGCAATTAACGCTTAATCTTCTTCATTGGAATCGGTTGGCCAAAACCCTAGAATAAGCGTTCAACGCCAGCTTCGACACTGAATAATCCGTCCATATTTCCGGCCACCCTTGGCTTTGCCATCTCCCTTCCTTCACATCTTCAACAAACATATTTACCACTCCTTGGATTTCTTCTTCCGATAGCCTCTCTTTCTGTAGAGTTGCTTTTATCTTAAGGTTTCTCACTTTCTGCATATATGGAGTAAAACATTATAATCATTTCAACTATATTATAACTAATGTTGTCGTTATATTATTCAAGTTCAATTTCACATAAAATTTAAAATTTGGATTTATCTGATTTCACTGCAAAATCTAAGTTCAATTTGAGATAAAATTAAAACAACTCATCATTTAGTAGAAATCCACTTGATTCTCATACTCCCTTGACTCCACCTAAAATGGTAAAAAAATGATTTTAATCCCTATACATTTAGATAATGGTAAAATTACATTCTAATCCCCATAAATGATCATTTTTCAATGTAATGATTTTAAAAAAGTATAAAGTTATAAGCTAAAGAAATGATAAAATTATATTCAACTTTTAGAATTTCATAGTTGACTTCTCTCCCCTAGAAAATTCCCGGACATAGTCAAATCTATATTAGTTAATTACAGTGACGGAACTCCACATTGTTTATTGAGGGAATCATTTTAAAAATTTAAATTTAGAGAGACCATTAATGAATTATATATTTTTTTAGGGGTTAAAAGAACAATTTTACCATAGAATTATTCAATTTTAAAAACATTTTGTATTCCACCCCTGGTTAATTATATGCACCTGAGCTTAAATTCAAATAGAGATTTATTAATACTAATTAAAAATTAATATATATATATATAACTGATTAAATTGATGAGCTGTCAAGTCGAGCATTAAAATATTAAAAAATTTAATTAACTTGACTTAAACTCAACAATATCCGAGTCAAATTCGAAATTTTTTTAAAACTGAATCAGAGTAGGTTTATTATCCTAATCCAATTACAAGAGAACATAGAATTAGAGCATAATATGAAATGAACTTACATTAATGGAGCCGAGCCTTGAGCTAATATTAAGAATACGACTTGAAGAAGGTGAGAGGCGAAATAATGGCAAGAGTGACTCAGTGAGTAACTTGGGTCCTTCAAAGTTGGTTTTTATTAGTCTCCGCCAACTCCACCGAGTTTTCATTGATTTCATTGAATGAAACACCTGCATTGTTCACCTGAAAAATAAAATAAAAATATATTCATTTAATATTTATCATCATATTATATTTTAATGATTATTTGGCTGGCAAAACTAGACAAAACGACATTATAAGCATGTATTTTCATAAAAATGTAGTATTTAGTATTTATTATAATAATATGTTCAGTAAATAATATATTATTTGAACGGAGATTTTCAAAGATAAAAATCCCTAGTAAAAATACTTTTCTGATAAAAACAAATTCACTATATATCAATTTGCCCATAATGTTATTTATCCCCCCCCCCAAAAAAAAAAAGAAACTTGTTTTCTTGTGTTCATATAGCTAATACGGACATAATTGTTTTTCCATGTTTTACGTTTTTAGATTACATACAATTGCTATGATTGGATATATTTGTCCGAATGTGAATGTTTCACATTGATATATCTTATGTTGATATTAGAATTTGAAACAAAATTTCAAGAAAATAACATTTTTATTCGAATGATGGCGTCTAATTTAGTTCCGATTCAATACGATTTTATCAACTTTCATATCGCTGTAGTTAAAATTTTTAGCACGTTTTGATTAATATTTAAATATATTTGATTTGATTTATTTTTGGATTCATAATTGAAAAGTATACTCGTTTAAATGAAATAAAATCAAAATAAAGTCACTTAAATTTTATTTTTATTTTTTTAATAATTTTAATAGGATCTCCTTTTTTTTAATTTCTGACTGATTCAGTTATTTATGACATTCAATTAATTTTGTCACAAAAAATAAATATTATTTCATTAAAAGGTAGACGATTGACTATGAAATATACTCTATTCTCATTGGTAGGAATCAAATTCCTGACCTCATAATTAAAAGATGAGGTAAGCAACCATCGCACCACATCTCATAGTTACAGATGTTACATATTAATAGTAATTTTCTTCCTAAACTTGATCTAAAATATATAAAATAATTGAAATATTTGTAGTATATTTTTTATATTATATACTCCCACAAATTTTACCTCTTGTTGACTTTTCACGTAGTTTTTGGAAGAAAAAATTGTGTAAGATATGTGTTGTAAAATAATTAAATGATAATTTTATCCTTAAAAAATTAAAGTTTGTTTTATTAAAAACTAAAAAGAGGGTAAAAAATGTGTAATAAAAGTGGTTGAATTTTTCAATGGGATAATTTAAGTGAGACAATCTTAAAATATAAAAGGGACAAGTTTTATGGAAGAGAAAGAGTATATAGTTTTATGGTAGTACTTATATGAGTATCCATACAATTTTAAACACTTAGTAAAAATTAAACACATTTTATAGAAAAATTATTGAAACTCATGAGTCATATGTCTCTTAAAATAAATATTATTCTCTTTTATAGCGAAATCATTCCTTGAGTTCAAATAATATAATTAAAAAATTATACTCATATCATTACATATTATTTAAAAATGGATGAGCGCCCACTTTAAAATATATAATTCCCTCTGTTAGTTATCCATTTTACTGATTGCATGCTTCCTAAAATTTGATTTTTTTTTTGTATGTTCACTCTAAGCAAGGACAGAACCAAGAATTTATTTAAAAGGTATCATTTTCTTGAACTATATTTAAAAGGGGTGTCAATTTATATATAAAGAGGTGTTAATTATGTATAATTTTAATTTTATATATATAAATTATATAAAAAATACAATTTTTTAACAATTTTGGCTCCACCCATTACTGAATTCACGTATAATACATGCTTACTCCCTAAAAGTATTTATGGATCCGTTGCCGAGTACCAGGACCATTGATATATAAAAAAGATTTGTGAGGTAGAGAAGACTTACAAGAATATCCAGTCCTCCAAATGTTGTTTCCAGGCAGGAAACAAAGGCTTTAATCGAATCAGCCTCTGAAACATCGAGTGGAAAAAACCGGACGTTATGAAGCCCTTCATCCCTGAGTTTCTCAGTAGCTTTGTTTCCTCTCTCCACATCTCTGCCCGTCAAACCCAGCTCTGCAAATCGCTTCACCACCTCGAAACCTATACCTTTGTTAGCTCCAGTCACCACGGCCACCGTGTCTCCGCCCCACCACCTGTCAAAAACCCATGTTAAAACATCGAAATTGGAACCACCAAAAACACGCTCTCTGATAAAGTCCCGTCGCCGATGAACGGCAGAGATGATTCAAGGTCTGGTTTAAAGAGCTTGCGAACTTATCAATATTATAATTTATAACTGAAGTTAGTCTCTAAAGCAAAAGACACCCATTTAGTAATAAGATATTAAATGTGAAAAGAAATTTAAAAAATAAAAATAATCATTTTGCTTCACTCCTACAGTTTTGAACTCTAAATTTTAGATTCAAAAGTGTTAGTATTAAATTTTAAGAATAAACTATTTAATTTTTACCCACTTTAGTTTGTTTCGTTACTTAACGTGATGAAAGTTTTATATGTCTAGTTAAAATCTCCATCATAATGATAATTAAGTCGTAGCTCAATCTCATATAATAGATGGAGGAAATAATACCCTAAAATATTATTAACCGCAAGTCATACATTATTCGAATAGAATTTGAAATCAAGACAATAAATATAACACAAATAATGAACACCATAACACATTCCATCATAAAAAAAAATGAAGGGAACAGAACATAAAATGCATATAAAATGAATGAAAAAATATAAGAGAATACAAGTGTATACGTGGTAGGGTAACCCCACCTCCAGTCCTTATAAGTTTTATTTTATTTTCTACTTGTTGGGGATAATTTGAATTTTTTATATTTATTTGGTGAACTTTGTTATTTATTGTTACGCAAAGGAAAAAATTAATAAGGAGGTGACAAGGACAAACACTAAAAGAAACGGAACTTATTTACGACTGGAGTTATATCCGAAATTTAGAAAATATATCACGTTCAAATAAAAAAAACATTGTATACTTTATGACTTGAGCTGGACTTGATTTACGGGCTTAATCAATACTTAATTTATTAACATTATTAATTTTAGATGCATTGATGGTCTGAATAAAAAATGATAGTTTATTCAAAAATAAATAAATAAGAGATGGTAGTTTATAATGTGGATGGAAAACTGTTAAAAGGTTTAAAAGTTGTCAAAACCTTCTTTTTATACAAATATATAATTCCTTTGTTTCTTTTCTATTCATTTTTATATGTTTTACCAATAATTTTATGTCACGTGTATTGTCAATAAAACATAAATAATTAATAAAACAATAAAATAAACCGTTAACACACATAATATAAAATTATTGGTGAGACACATAAATGAGCACAGTAAAAGAACAAACGGTTTTTTTCCTTTTTATATTCATTTGTTGTCATTGCTTATTTGTATTTAAAAAACAGGTAAGAAAGAAAACAATAAAAAAATAGTGAATCTAAAAAGAAAAGATACGTACTGCATCGGTCAGATTATACATTTTCTTTTTGCACCAATGAAAAATTTTACGATTTATTGTAGGAAAGGTCCCTAAGAATTTTCAAAACACGAACTAGATGAAATTTTTAAAATCGGCAACCATCTTTCACGCTTAATCTTAAAGACGACAATATACTATAAATTATATCTGCAAACAACTCAAAAGGGGATCAAACTATTTGTGACCACCGACAAACAAATCAGAAACAAGCATCGTGTTATGAACACTAAACACCCACAGAAGTAGCTATAAAACGTGACATAAAAGCAGAAAAATGTGTCACAGGGATAAAAAAACGTAACATGATGTGCGAAAAAAACAAATTAAATAGTATTAAATATAAAAAACAAAAAAAATAAATTACCGGGAGTAACCAACATTAAAATTAATGCCCGCCTATTAGAAAATACAAAAAGGGAAAGAAAGAAAGTTAATTATGCTCAGAGAAGTTCATGGGAATTTGATTTATAAAGTATGTTAGTTTATACAATAAACTACGTATATTATTTCATACCAGTGTAGTTACTGCACCGATACAGATTGTACTGGTTTAAAATCAATATCAATTAGTTCAAAGAGATCTATTATTGACGTATTGGTTAAAGATATTTATATTATTTCATTTTATACGAATGTAAAATCTTTTCGTTTAATAAAAAAATATCAATTAGTTTAGATTCTGTTTCGATTAAAATTTTAGTGGATTTCGGCTGGTTCAATGTGTTTCAACCTATTTTTGGTCAATATTAGTGTGTACTGGCCTATACCAATTGGTACAATACTTTAATATTAATATTTTAAACCATTTTTATCTTATTCTTTGCTCGATTCTTTTTTAATTGTTCTTCTGATTTTTTAGAGTTTTGTTCTGCCTAATTCAGACAGTTTCGTATCGTACACTTGGCTGTGCTGATTAAGTCTCCCAACAAAAAAAAATTTATATACACAAGACCTTAAATTCAAAACATACTTAAACAATAACGAATTATTATGACTTGGACCAACTGATCTCTATTCAAATTCTTTTAATGTATCATTTTATATAGTGTTTTCTTATTAAGAAACCTTAGTTTACGAGGGGGACCTCTCTCTGATATCTCTCTGTTTTATTAACGCTAAAATTTATTTTTTTCAAAATATAGAAGTATGTGATGGAAATCATTTTTTTAATATCAGTTATTATTTTACATTTTTTTACTTACACAAGCTAAACAACTTAGGCTAGGCTAAGCAAGAAATTAGGTTTAATTAAGGTTAAAAATCAAACCGAATACAAATTAGGTTAGGTTTTCCGGCTAAATTTAATCGGTTGATTAAGGTAGATTGGATAGTTTTAACGATTTTTTCATATTTAAGTAAAATGTTACATTTTCCTAAATTTTATTAGTTTTTATTGTAAAATGGAAACATTAAAAGTCCAAATGCCATTAGTTGCAGTTTACAATAAAATTTTGAATAAGACAAAAATATATCAAGTCCAATATTTAAATATGATATTTTAAACAATTCAAACCAATTTTGTGCTAGTTTAGTTTAAAACCCAAATATTTTTTTATATGGATTAACGTCCTATCTACGCTAAACATACTTTCATTTTTGATAACCTACCTTAATTGTTTTAAATTATTTAGTTATAATTTAGGGAAAGAGTTCAATTACAAATTTTTTAATGATAAAAAAATAAAATTATACCATTCAAAGGCCATGGCCCTTGTTAATCAGCTAGACGATTAGGAAAAGTAAGCTTTTACATAGTTTCCTCCTACACACGCAGTTGTGTTTGTGTGGAAAAGGAGGGATCCCATTTACATTCTTGTAATGTAAAAAGGGGGCAGCATTTGGAGCCATTGCCATTGCCATTGCCCGAGACAATCACGCCTTACACATTGTTGGGATAGTACGCGGCGACAAAGTCAAAATTTTCATATAATAAAATTAGATGTAAAGTATGAGATATAAATAATTTACATATAATTATTATAAATATTGTCGATTTCACACTCTAACAAAATAAATTGGGTCAAATCTAATATTTTTTATAAAAAATTTTATATTACCTCCTTAATAATCTCATACCTCAATAAATCAAGTGCGGTCAATTACACCCTCAATTTCTATACAATATCCACTCATGGCCCGTGCTACCCCTAACGTCTCTAATTTTTGTTATGGTGTGCAGGGATGAAACTAAAATTAAAAGTTGGGGACAAAATATAAATATCTAATAAAATAAAAATAAAAGATAATTTTATAACTAATCTATTTTAATATATATATATAGTAAAAATATTGGGGAGGGGGAAAGAGCCCCTCCCACTTAAAACATGGCTCTGTCCTCGATGGCTTGTGCTTTTACCCAAAACCTTAAGTTAGCAGAGGTTGCAGGTCGGCAACGGAAATACAATCAGTGTTGTGAACAATAGGAACAAAGTTAGGATGAACTTCAGGGAATCAATTATAAATTGTAATAAAATTAGAGTCAAAGCCTAATTGTTAAGTCATTAATTTTAATTTTTTTATGTATCATTAATTTAAAATTTAAATTTAGAGGATTGAGGTCTAATTTATTAATTAGTAAATTCTGAAATTGATAGGAATAAGTATTTAAATTGAAAAATCGTGGTTCAATGACTTAGTTTGTCTAATTTCAAAAGTAAGTATATTAAACAATTACTCATTCAAATCTGAATATATCATTTTTGTTATGCATTTAGTTAAAGTGTTATAAATTAAGATATAAAATATGTTAGTTCATCCCTACCTATTTTTACTTCGTGCTCAGATTCAAGCTTCTAACCTTACTTAAGGGATCTATTGTTTATCCCACTAAATCAATTCATTGTTGATAAAATATAGTATTAGTTATTAAGGGTAATTATACCATGCACTGGCGGTGGAAACATTTTGTTTCTACAAGCACCTTAATTTTAAGGTTTAGAGATTCAATTTAAGGTTAGTAGTTAAGGGTTTAGGTTTATGTGCTTAGAATTTAGGAACTGTGGTTTGAATTTAGAGTTTAAGGTTAGATTTTAGGGGTTATAGATAAAAACCTAAATCTCTATCATATTACCCTAAAACCTAACCCTAACCTCTAAATCATAAACCCTAACACTAAACCCTAAATTTTAACCACATACTCTAAATTCTAAACCATTGAACTTAAATCCCTAATCTATAAACTCTAAACTAAATCTTTAACCCATAAGATTAGGGCGCTTGTGGAAACAAAATATTTCCACCGCCAATAAATCATATATTTTCCCAGTTATTAATTACATATCAGCAGACTTATCATGTTTTGATATATTGGAAAGATTATATATGTATATAAAAAGAAAATCGAGTTAAAAAACATTAGTTTAGACTTCACTTAGACATATTTGTTGTTCTAGATTAATATCCATAATTTAATTTAAAAAAATATATCATGTTTTTTTTATCTAACATGTGAAGTTTATTTGTTTTATAATGTATATAGAGTTGCAAAATGAATTGAAATATTTTTTTAGTTTAACCACTAGTATTTGAATTGTTTTATTGGCCGATTAGTTCGAATCCAGTTTCATAGAGGCCCAATATGGAGGTGATCCTTCTAATACATTTTTCTCCATTCATAACATTAAGATTTGAAACTCTAACCCTACTTAATAGATCTAGAGCCTCATCCTATAGACCAATTGGTTATTGCTAAAATTAATTGAAAATATTTAATATACAACTTATTAGAGCTATAATAAAAGGAGATAGATTTTAAATTGTTGATTTGGAAAAATTTAAAATATATTCTGCTTTTTATCATATCATGCTATGGTAAGTACTAAATGTTTTAAGGCAAACAACACACAAGTTTTTTTTTTTTGTTTTAAGTCGCTTACGTTATTGGTTCATTACATTTTAGTCATTGAGTCATTAGCTAAAGTTATTCTGATGACGTAACACACTAAAAAAAATTATAATTTAAATTCTAAATTTTAGATAAATTATTTAATTTAACCCCGAACTTTAAATAAATTGTCAATTTGATCTTAAGTCTGACCAAAGTCCTCATCGTTTACTACGTTGCCAGTCATTATCTCCGGTGAAGGTTGGACCCCAAAATTTGAACAAGACAACCACACACAAACATATAATTTGATATTCCATTATTTTGCATTGAATGGGGAAGAAAGGCTCTGAATGTGATATTCCATTATTTTGTTTTCTATCTTAAAATAGTTAAAAAAATAGAATTTAATTGTGAGGTGGAGATTATAATTGATAAACGTCCTACTATCTTCGGTGGCAGATCCATGTGTAGTGAAGCATGGATAAGTATTCACTCTATAACCTAATGAATATATGCACCACGAAATCTGAATTTTCTTATATTAATTTTGTTGATTATGCCCACTCTGAGATTTTTGCATCCACGAATAATATTTCCGAATATGCCACGACTACAATTGTTTTAAATATTTATGTGAAAGGTTTGCTCCATTTTCAACAAATTTTCAAGTTGGGTCATATCAATTTGAGCTAGAAGATAACAAAATCTATTACACTATCGATAAAGATGCCATGTTCTCAGATTTAAAACTACTTAGGACAATAAGGCCTCTCTAAGATTAGTTTTTGTTCTTGCAATCACTAACAATCAGTTGAGTAGCAAGCGGCAGAAGCTATAGTACAATTCAGATTTCCCTAGATAAATCTGTTTATCGCTACTGCATGAACCAACGATCGGTTCGTTAGGATGAAAGACGGATTCATTCACAGATCCCGTGTGGCCAGGAAGCTTGTACAAGATCCGTCGAGAAGTTGTGTCCCATATGTACACCATTCTATCCGAACTACCGGCTGTGACCATGCTTCCATCTGGCGACCAGCCACATTTCAACAAGCTCTTCTCGAAATTGTGTTGGTGCCCTTCAAAAATCTTTACGCAGCGATTCTGTGGTGCGTAAGGGCGCATATCCCATATGCAGAGTTTGCAATCCATGCCATTGGTGAGAAGGTAAGAACCATCAGGGCTCAAACTCATACCTGTTATCATGTCCTGATGACCTTGAAGTGTCATGGTTACTTCACCTTTACGTAAGTCCCAAACCTTAACATCGTTCTCAATGCCACCTGTGAAGATCTTATCTGATGCATCGGAGAAACTGACGGCTGTAATTTGGTATTTATCAGGAAATGTTTGGATGGCAACCCTCTGACGCATATCCCAAAGTTTTGCTGTTCCATCATCAGATCCACTAACGACGAGAGGTGGTCCTCTCCGTGACGGACAGCATGAATTCACAAAAGAAGAGTGTTCCGCCATCTTTTTGATTTGTTTCCCTGTTTCTACATCCCATGCTCTCAACGTTTTGTCAGGGCTAGCTGATATTATCTGGGAACCATCGGTGGTCCAATGAAGATCCAAAATTGCATTCTTGTGCCCTTTTAGAACCATGAAGTTTTTGCAGTCTCCGTGGACATTCCACAGAAAAATTTCTCTGTCGTGTGATCCAGATGCAATGACAGTCCCAGCTAGATTAAACTTTATGGTATAGATAGCACTCTGATGTCCGCTAAGCAACATTATTGGTGACTCCAGACTCGATGTATGTTTGTTTACATTTCTGTCTTGTCCTTGAGGAGCGTATGGAACAGTGGGCCATTCCATTGGCCTTGGACCTGACAAAGCGCTTTCACCCTCCCTTGGAACAATGTCCATCTTCTAACCTCGGGTTGGTAATTGGAAGGTACAAAAATACACCTCTCAGCTACAACCTGAAATATAATATTATAGAAAATAAATATTTACTGAAAAATATACGATTGTATCTAGATAGCATTGATCCATCCTGGCCTACACTTAATAACTTATAATGCAAATTAATGTAACCATGATCCTATCCCTTTTCACAGCATGATAACAATAATATCACAAATATACTTCTCAAAAGCGGATAAGGACATAAATAAAAATAAGAAAAATATCTTGCACACCATCAAAACAATTCAACTAATTGGAAGAACATGATTCAACTGGACTACATATGCCGTACTAATGTGTCAATTACATCAAAAACCAAAATTAATGCAACTTTGATTTTGAAACAGACAAATAAGGTGGACCAAACAGGAACAAACTCACAAAAGGGTAAACCTCAGGTGAGTTTGTTAGGTTCCTAAATATAATCAAGCCTTAACGACAAAGTTACCAATACAGTTGACCTTAATTCTCACAATGCCGGGCTAGCATTTCTAAAACGAAAATGAAATATAAGCAAGCTACTTTACCAAAATCTAAACCTAAAACAAATGAGCTAAAGTAACAAATTTCACCATTAAACAAAAGCACGCACTCAAAAATATAAAATTCACAGGAACAAACAAAAAAAAGTTAAGCTAGGAAAGGAGGAGTCGAAAGATCTAGGGAAGTTCAACTCAGAATTCGATCCGATTGTAAGAACATGTATCCATTGCAGAAAGAGTTAAACTAAAACCAAATGGTTTAAAAAAGGACAATTAACATTCAACTAAAACCTAAACGGTGATTAAGCCAGTAAATTGAGTGTATGGATCTGAAATTTCACCCTAACATGCTAAAAAAGATCAAATCATAACTCAACAATTCAATCTATTAAATCGAAATAGATAAAAGAAACAAGGAATTTTAAATAATAATTACATGAATAAAGAGAGTGAGGAAAGGGGATAACACCGCCGCCGACGGGTGGGGCAACGCCTAGAGCAGAAAGGAAGCGGAATAAGACAAACCTTTGAGGTCTGTGGAGTGCAAATGGCAGAGAGAAAACGAGGGCTTTTGAATAAACGTATAATGCCTAAATAACTTGGCTGAGTCACTGGGTCTAATAGAAATTTATGTTTATTGTACCGTTAAAATTTTGTTACAAATAAATTATTAGA
>JAGYYJ010003035.1:0-71492 GCA_019671005.1 Hibiscus mutabilis
ATAAATTAAAATATTTATTATAGGCTTTTTGAACTTGATTATACAGCCTAACCTCAATTTTAGAACATTTTACTCGTTAAAATTCCAACGGGTCCACTATAAAAGCCCATTTAGACATGCACTCCTTAAACCCCAACAAAGCGGCCGAGAAATAAGATTAAATGACATTTATGACTTAAAATATTTAGTTATGAGCTTTTGAACATGATTATATAGCTTAGCCTCCTTTTCAAAAATTTTCACTCAGTTAAAATTCCAACGGGTCCACTGTAAAGCCGATTTAGACATGCATGCCTTATGTCCAACAAAAAAACAAAAAAAATAAGAATAAATCAAATTTTATGAGCTAAAATATTTTATTTTGGGATTTTGAATATGATTATATAGCTTAACCTCAATTTTAGAACTTTTTACTCGGTTAAAATTCCAACAGGTCTATTGTAAAGCTTGTTTAGACATGCACGCCTTAAATCCCAACAGAATGGCCGCAAAATAAGATTAAATAAAATTTTATGAATTAAAAAATTTATTATTGGCTTGTGAACATGATTATATAGCTTAACCTCATTTTCAGAACTTTTTACTCGGTATCATATGCTTTTATTTCAAAGAAAGATTACAGTATGCTTTACTGCATAAACATTTTTTATAAGTTAAATGATTTATTGATTATCATGAAATTGAGAGTATGATGCATTATAAATTGTTTATAAATGTTTTTCATCTTATGCCTCACTAAGTTATACTTAGCGTGTATTTCGTTATATGCGTAGGTAAAAGGAATTAGAAGCAGAGCTTTTGCATCAGCATCTCTGTTGGGAGGAGATATTATATCAACATGTTATTTTGGTAACTACGACATATTTGTTTTGTATATGAGTAGTGGCATGTACGCAGTAATTTGTCTATTTTGTTAAAATGTTTAAACCGGCCTGCCTTGCAATAGTTTTGTATATGTAAAGTTAATGGTATATGATATGTATGATATGATATGTATGAACCTTAAATTGATGATATGATGGTTTATAGATTATATGAAAATTTTAATTCTAATAGTCCCAATTTTTTAACGTATTTAAAAAAAATGTTTTTAAATCACGGTGACATTTTTGACTCGTGTTCGACATACGGATATAGGAAAGGGGTGTTACAGTAAAGCCCATTTAGACATGCACGCCTTAAACTCAACAAAACATCTACAAAATAAGATTAAATCACATTTTATGACTTAAAATATTTAGTTATGGGCTTTTGAACATGATTAAATAGCTTAACCTCAATTTTCGAACTTTTTACTCGGTTAAAATTCTAACAGGTCCACAGTAAAGCCCATTTAGACATGCATGCCTTAAACCCAACAAAACGACCACAAAGTAAGATTAAATCACATTTTATAACTTAAAATATTTAGTTATGGGCTTCTGAACAGGATTATATCACATTTTACGACTTAAACCCAACAAAACAACGACAAAATAAGATTAAATTAGATTTTATGTGTTAAAATATTTGATTATGGGATTTTGAATATGATTACATAGATTAACCTCAATTTCAAAACTTTTTACTTGGTTAAAATTCCAGCAGGTTCACAGTAAAGCCCATTTAGACAGGCAAACCTTAAATCCCAACAAAATCGCCAAAAAATAAGATTAAATAACAATTTAAGAATTAAAATATTTAGTTATGGTCTTTTGAATATGATCATATAGCTTAACCTCATTTTTAGAACTTTTTACTCGGTTAAAATTCCATCAGGTCCACAATAAAGACCATTAGACATGCACGCCTTAATCCCAATAAAACGGCCACAAAGTAAGATTAAATCACATTTTATGACTTAAAATATTTAGTTATGGGCTTCTGAACAGGATTATATAAATTAACCTCAACTTTAGAACTTTTTACTCGGTTAAAATTCCAACGAGTCCACTGTAAAGCCCATTTAGACATGCACGCTATAAGCCCAACAAAACGGCCAGAAAATAAGATCAAATAAAATTTTATGAGTTAAAATATTTGATAATGGGCTTTTGAACATGATAATATAGATTATCTTCAATTTTAGAAACTTTTAGTCTGTTGAAATTCCATTGGGTCCACTGTAAATCCCATTTAAACATGCACGCCTTAAACCCAACAAAACGGCCATAAAACAAGATTAAATCACATTTTATGAGTTAAATATTTATTTATGGGCTTTTGAACATGACTATATAACTTAACCTCAATTTTAGAACATTTTACTCTATTAAAATTCCATCGGGTCCACTGTAAATCCCATTTAGACATGCACGGCTTAAACCCAACAAAATAGCCACAAAATAAGATTAAATCAAATTTTATTACTTAAAATATTTAGTTATGGGCTTTTGAACATGATTATATAGATTAACCTCAGCTTTAGAACTTTTTTCTCGCTTAAAATTCCAACAGGTCCACTGCAAATCTCATTTAGACATGCAGGCCATAAACCGTAACAAAACGGCCGAAAAATAAGATTAAATCTCATTTTATGACTTAAAATATTTAGTTATGGGCTTTTGAACATGATTATAAAGTTTAACCTCATTTTCAAAACTTTTTACTTGGTTAAAATTCCAACGGGTCCATTATAAAGCCCATTTAGACATGCACGCCTTAAACCCCAACAAAACGATAAAAAATAAGATTAAATCAAATTTTATGACTTAAAATATTTAGTTTTGGGCTTTTGAGCATGATTATATAGCTTAACCTTGTTTTCAAAAAATTTTACTCGGTGAAAATTCCAATGGGTCCACTGTAAAGCCTGTTTAGACATGCACTCCTTAAACCCAACAAAATGACCACAAAATAAGATTAAATAAAATTTTATGACTTAAAATATTTAATTATGGGATTTTGATTTTATGACTTAAAATAATTGATTATAGGCTTTTGAACATGATTATATAGCTTGACCTCTTTTTTAGAAATTAAAGCCCATTTAGACATACACGCTTTAAACCCAACAAAAAGGACACAAAATAAGATTAAATTAATTTTTTTGAGTTAAAATATTTGATTACGGGCTTTTGAACATGATTATATAGCTTGAACTCATTTACAGAAATTTTTACTCGGTTAAAATTCCAACGGGTCCACTGTAAAGCCTATTTAGACAGGCACGCTTTGATCCCAACAAAACGGACACAAAATAAGATTAAATCAAATTTTATGAGTTAAAGCACTTTATTATGGGATTTTGAATATGATTATACAGCTTAACCTCAATTTTAGAACATTTTACTCGGTTAATATTCCAACGGTTCCACAATAAAGCCCATTTAGACATGCACGCTTTAGGCCCAACAAAACGAACACAAAATAAGATTAGATCAAATTTTATGACATGAAATATTTAGTTATGGGCTTTTAAACATGGTCATATAGCTTAACCTCATTTTAGAACATTTTACTCGGTTAAAATTCCAACCGATCCACTGTAAAGCCCGTTTAGACATGCACGTCTAAAACCCAACAAAACGGCCACAAAATAAGATTAAATCACATTTTATGACTTAAAATACTTATTTTTTAACATTATTATATATTGGTTAGCCTCATTTTCAGAATTTCTTACATGGTTAAAATTCCAACAGGTCCATTGTAAAACCCATTTTGACATGCACGCCTTAAACCCAACAAAATGGCCATAAAATAAGATTAAATCAAATTTTATGAGTTAAAATATTTGATTATGGGCTTTTGAATATGATTATATAGCTTAACCTCAATTTTAAAACTTTTTACTCTTCTAAAATTCCAACGGGTCCATTGTCAAGCCCATTTAGACATGCACGCCTTAAACCCAAGTAAACGAAAAGTCACACTTTATGAGTTAAAATATTTATTTATGGGCTTTTAAATAAGATTATATAGCTTAACCTCAGTTTCAGAACTTTTTACTCAGTTAAAATTTCAATGAGTCCACTGTAAAGCTCATTTAGACATGCACAACTTAAACCCCAACAAAACGGCCTGAAAATAAGATTAAATCACATTTTAAGACTTAAAATACTTATTTATGGGCTTTTGAAAAAGTTTATATAGCTTAACCTCATTTTCTGAAATTTTTACTCGGTTAAAAATCCAACAGGTCCACTGTAAAGCCCATTTAGACATGTACGCCTTAAACCCAACAAAATGACCACAAAATAAGATTAAATAAAATTTTATGAGTTAAAATATTTGATTATGGGATTTTGAATATGATTATATAGATTAATTTCAAATTTAGAACTTTTTACTGGGATAAAATTCCAACGGCTCCTCTATAAAGCCAAGTTAGACATACAGACCTTAAACTCCACAAAACGGCCACAAAATAAGATTAAATCAAATTTTATGACTTAAAATATTTGATTATGGGATTTTGAATATGATTATATAGCTTAACCTCATTTTTTGAACTTTTTACTCTGTTAAAATTCCAACGGGTCCACTGTAAAGCCCATTTAGACATGCACGACTTAAACCCATCAAAACGGCCACAAAATAAGATTAAATAATATTCTATTACTTAAAATATTTACTTATGGGATTTTGAACGTGATTATATGTATCTTAACCTCAATTTTAGAACTTTTTACTCGGTTAAAATTCCAACGGGTCCATTGTAAAGCCCATTTAGACATGCATTCCTTAAACCCCAACAAAACGACCAAAAAATAAGATTAAATCACATTTTATGACTTAAAATATTTATTTATGGGCTTTTGAACATGATCAAATAGCTTAACCTCATTTTTATATCTTTTTACTCGTTTAAAATTCCAATAGGTCCACTGTAAAACCCATTTAGACATGCACGCCTTAAACCTAACAAAATAAGATTAAATCAAATTTTATAACTTAAAATATTTAATTATGGGATTTTGAATATGATTATATAGCATAACCTCAATTTTAGAATATTTTACTCGGTTAAAATTTCAAAGGGTCCACTTAAAGCCCATTTAGACATGCACGTGGTAAACCCAACAAAACGGCCAAAAAATAAGATTAAATCACATTTATAACTCAAAATATTTAGTTATGGGTTTTGAACATGATTATTTAACTTAACCTCAAGTTTAGAACTTTTTACTCGATTAAAATTTCAACGGGTCCACTATAAAGCCCATTTAGACATGCACGCCTTATACCCCAACAAAACGGCCAAAAAATAAGATAAAATCACATTTTATGACTTAACATTTTCAGTTATGAGCTTTTGAACATGATCATATAGTTTAAGCTTATTTTTAGAACTTTTTACTCGGTTAAAATTCAAACGGGGTCCACTGTAAAGCCCATTTAGACATGCACGCTTTGAGCCCAACAAAACGGACACAAAATAAGATTAAATCAAATTTCATGAGTTAAAATATTTGATTATGGGCTTTTTATTATGATTATATAGCTTAACCTCAGTTTCAGAACTTTTTACTCAGTTAAAATTCCAAAGGGTCCACTGTAAAGCCCATATAGACATGCATGCCTTAAAGCCCAACAAAATGGCCAAAAAATAAGATTAAATCACATTTTATGACATAAAATATTTAGTTTATGGGCTTTTGAACATGTTCATATATCTTAACCTCGTTTTTAGAACTTTTTACTCGGTTAAAATTCCAACAGGTCCAATGTAAAGCCCATTTAGACATGCACGCCGTAAAACCAACAAAACGACCACAAAATAAGATTAAATCAACTTTTATTGCTTATAATATTTATTTATGGGATTTTGAACATGATTATATAGTTTAGCCTCAGTTTTAGAACTTTTTACTCGGTTAGAATTCCAAGGGGTCCACTGTAAAGCCCATTTAGACATGCACGCCTTAAACCCCATCAAAAAGGCTAAAAAATAAGGTTAAATCACATTTTATGACTTAAAATATTTATTTATGGGCTTTTGAAAATGATTATATAGCTTAACCTCATTTTCAGAAATTTTTACTCGATTAAATTTCAACTGGTCCATTTTAAAGCCCATTTAGACATGCACGCCTTAAACCCAACAAAATGACCAAAAAATAAGATTAAATCAACTTTTATGAGTTAAAAAATTTGACTATGGGATTTTAAATATGATTATATAGCTTAACATCAATTTTAGAACTTTTTACTCGGTTAAAATTCCAATGGGTCCACTGTAAAGCCCATTTAGACATGCACGCCTTAAATCCAAGTAAATGGCCACAAAATAAAATTAAGTCCATTTTATGAGTTAAAATATTTATTTATGGGCTTTTGAATAAGATTATATAGCTTAACCTCAGTTTTAGTACTTTTTACTCAGTTAAAATTCCAACGGGTCCACTATAAAGCCCATTTAGACATGCACGCCTAAAACCCCAACAAAACGACCTAAAAATAAGATTAAATCACATTTTATGTCTTAAAATACTTATTTATGGGCTTTTAAAAATGATTATATATCTTAACCTCATTTTTGAAATTTTTACTCGGTTAAAAATCCAACGGATCCACTATAAAGCCCATTTAGACATGCACGACTTAAACCCAACAAAACGACCACAAAATAAGATTAAATCAAATTTTATGAGTGAAAATATTTGACTATGGGATTTTTGTTATGATTATATAGATTTATCTCAACTTTAGAACTTTTTACTCGGATAAAATTCCAACGGCTCCACTATAAAACCCATTTAGACATGTACACCTTATACCCCACAAAACGACCACAAAATAAGATTAAATCAAATTTTATGACTTAAAATATTTGACTATGAGATTTTGAATATGATTATATAGCTTAACCTCATTTTTTTTAACTTTTTACTCGATTAAAATTCCAACGGGTCCATTGTAAAGCCCATTTAGACAAGCACGACTTAAACCCATAAACACGGCCACAAAATATGATTAAATCAAATTGTATTACTTAAAATATTTTCCTTTGGGCTTTTAAACGTGATGATATGTATCTTAACCTTAATTTTAGAACTTTTTACTCGGTTAAAATTCAAACGGGTCCATTGTAACGCCCATTTAGACATGCATTCCTTAAACCCCAACAAATCAACCATAAAATAAGATTAAATCACATTTTATGACTTAAAATATTTATTTATGGGCTTTTGAACATGATCAAATAGCTTAACCTCATTTTTATAACATTTTACTCGGTTAAAATTCCAACAGGTCCACTGTAAAACCCATTTAGACATGCACGCCTTAAACCCAGCAAAACGGCCACAAAATAAGATTAAATCACATTTTATAACTTAAAATATTTAGTTATGGGCTTTTGAACATGATTATATAGCTTAACCTCAAGTTTAGAACTTTTTACTCGGTTAAAATTCCAACGGTCCACTATAAAGCCCATTTAGACATGCACAACTTAAACCCAATAAATCGGGCACAAAATAAGATTAAATCAAATTTTATTACTTAGAATATTTAGTTATGGGCTTTTAAACATGATTATATAGATTAACCTCAATTTTAGAACTTTTTACTCGGTTTAAAATTCCAATGGGTCCACTATAAAGCCTATTTAGATATGCACTCCTTAAACCCTAACAAAACGGCCAAAAAATAAGATTAAATCATATTTTATTAATTAATGTATTTAATTATGGGCTTCTGAACCTGATTATATAGCTTAACCTCATTTTTAAAACTTTACTCGGTTAAAATTCCAACGGGTCACTATCTAATTATGGCGTCATTTGCTGTTTGTAATTATTACCCTCATTATTATTTGAATTTA
Source organism: Hibiscus mutabilis (assembly GCA_019671005.1). NCBI lineage: Eukaryota > Viridiplantae > Streptophyta > Magnoliopsida > Malvales > Malvaceae > Hibiscus > Hibiscus mutabilis. Next base: position 7,751 of record JAGYYJ010003035.1, read on the forward strand.
ATTTATCTCTTTCTATTTATAGCAGAGATCAATGCTGACGTCAACGGTGTTAGCTGTTAACAGCTAGCAGGGAGAGGGCTCTCAATCCGTGTGAGGCTTTGACAGGCTAATGGTTGTTGCCACGTGGCCATTTGGGCGGGATAAAGAATCACAAATGTGCTTGTTGGGCCTATTTACCTGAATTTGGGACAATAAGTGTAAATGGGTCGAAAAATAAATGGGCTTTTGTATATTTGTAATTTAGGTTTTATAATAAGATTTGTATACAATTTTAGACACTTGAACTATGTATATGGACTGTATTTTATTTGGATTTCTATTTATTTATTTATGGATTTTTATCTATATTATTTATTGCTATTATTATAATTATTATTTATATAGACACTGTCAAAATTTGGGTATTACACTATATAATCATGTTCAAAAGCCCATAATCAAATATTTTAACTCATAAAATTTGATTTTAATCTAATTTTGTGGCCGTTTTGTTGGGTTTAAGGCATGCATGTCTAAATAAGCTTTACAGTGGACTCGTTGGAATTTTAACCGAGTAAAAAGTTCTAAAGTTGAAGTTAAGCTATATAATCTTGTTAAAAAGCCCATAATCAAATACTTTAACTAATAAAATTTGATTTAATATTATTTTGTGGCCGTTTTGTTGGGTTTAAGGCGTACGTGTCTAAATGGGCTTTACAGTGGACCCGTTGGAATTTTAACTGAGTAAAAATTTCTGAAAATGAGGTTAAGCTATATAATCATGTTCAAAAGCCCATAACTAAATATTTTAAGTCATAAAATGTGATTTAATCTTATTTTTTGGCCATTTTGTTGGGGTTTAAGGCGTGCATGTCTAAATGGGCTTTATAGTGGACCCGTTGGATTTTTTTTGAAGAAAAGGTGGGCCTCATTAAAAACCCCGCTAAAGTCACCACCGGTCAAAAATCCATTGGTGACCACCTAAGTGGAAAAGAGTACCCAAATTGTATTATAATGAAAGAGGAGAAATCTCTCCAGATACAATAGTGTTTAGATAGTTGCGATAAACCGAATCAAAGAAGATAGATGAAAAAAACTGAATAGCCTTAGAGTCAAGCATATGAGCAGCAGTATTTGCCTCCCTATGTACAAATTGAACACAATAGCCATCAGAAATGGACAGAAGATTACACACAGTCTCAAAGTAAGATCCTAGCCAAGACAAATCGTTTCCCTGCCGATTCAATTTATTAACCATAACAGCAGCATCAGTTTCAATGGTAACATTAGATCAACCTTTTCTGCGACCTAGCTGAATAGCGGCTAAGACTGCCTGAAGCTCTGCCAAGGTAGCACTAAGGCAGCCCGGCGAATGTTGTGCTAGCCCTCTAAGGACGTTTCCTTTATCATCTCTCGCAATAACTCCAATGGTTGCATCCTTAGATCCAGGAAGGAATGCTCTGTCAGTATTGATTTTGATTGTTCCCATCCGTGTGGGTTTCCAACATGGATTTGCAAAAGCCGGATCCTGTGCTGAAAGTTTTTGGTCATGGCTGGGCGTTGTTACTTGAGGCTTGATTGGCGTTGAGTTGGGCATTGTAGCAAAATGTAGTCACGGAGTATGCCTTGAGAATTTAGTGCCGTCAGCCACGGTGTTGAATGCGATCATTATGAACCTAGTTATTCCTATGGTTCCAAATATTCCAAAGAACAGTAAGAAACAGAGCAGAAGCATTATATGGTAGCAAAGAAGCACCTTCTTCAAACCATAAGAGCATAGGCGTGCTTCGACTATAAATAATGTTATTAGGAATGCCAGCCAGGCGGAGAGCCTCACTTGAACCCGGGCAGTCACGTAAGGCATGCATGGTTGTCTCCGGACACAAGTTGGAAAGAGGACAGGTACTGAGTGCCAGACTTGTTGTACTTAGTCTTTGGAACGTTGGCAAGGCATCATGACCTGCCCGCCAGCCAAAAGACCGGAGACCTATAATACCACAGCCAATCTCCATATTGTAATTTGGATTGGTCATTAATTTTAACTGTTTAACAGGAGGAGGTTAGATGACCAATAATACCACAACCATGGCAAAAAATAGGTAGCCTTTCATACTGAATTGGGCAAAGCTTTGGAGTGTTTCCAGTACCACCCAACGTAACACATCGACTGTAACCCCCTCGACCCGGTCTAGATGCCCAACCGCATCAAGAAGGCTACATTAGGTTTGCCATAGCAAACCGAAGAGATACAACCAAACCCGATCATTCTTTTTCTTTTTATCCTTTCTAGATTCCAATTATTAACCCTACATGTTCATACAAACATTAGGTGCAACCCCAACTCAATCGAGCATCAATTTGACATCCAATTGATCACATTTGCAAATTAGGGACCAAATCGCAAATATAGAAAATTTCTTGATTAAAACTCATTTTTAAGTTACCAATCTTTAATTTATTCAGATTTCAAACCTTCATCTCAAATTTCATCTCAATTTGATCATTCATGCTCATACAATCCCATGGACAAGTTTCGGGGACTAAAATGCAATGAAAGCAAAACTGCCAAGCTAAATTACAAAAAACGGCCTCGGGTATCGGTACGTGAGTCACCTTACCGATACGTATAGAACTGTCCCGTACCGATACGCCAAGGCAGGTATCGATACGCCATAACGAACTTATCTAACTTTTGAATTTTTTTTAACATACATACCGGTACACTTACATGGGTATCGGTACACGGGTTTGGATTGAAAAAGTGAAATTCCAGAGGCTAGAATGTGTACCGATACACCATTGCCCATATCGATACCCCAAGCCAAAAATGCCGTGGTGTATCGATACGCCCTAGCGTGTACCGATTCCCCAGACCAGAAAATGTCCAACTGTACCGATACGGTCCCTCGCGTATCGGTACGCCTGGACCTGTAATGTCACAAACTGCAGGTTTCTCATTCTAAAAGCATTCTCAAACCATTCTAACATACTCATAACATAACCCTAGCATACCAAGCATACCACAATCATTCAGGCTTCACAAATTCAACATCGCAATATGACATCGTCCAACAATGATATTCTATAGGCATGCTTCCTAATTTCCATCCAAGAAACATGTCAAAATGGTAAACCAACATCAAAACAAACTTTAAAGGCCATTTACAACCCAAAAGCAACTAAATAAACATGCTCAAACAGGGAGTTCCACAAAACATCTCCCAAAACACAATAGGTACCCCATTGCCCTTATTCTTTATAGTCTAAACCAAGACATACTTTGGAAACAAGTCTTGACAAGATCCCCTTGCTTCTTGCTGCCTTCTAAGACCTCAATTATCTGCATTGATGGATAACAAGAGCATAAGCACACAAGGCTTAGTGAGGAATGCTCCAAACAACCACCATCAATGCATTTAAAACCATTTATTTAACACCATCCTTTAATGCACTTTATATCATTAAAACCAGCATAATAAACCATATGCTACATGTATCATTAATCAACAGCAAATCCCATTGCTAACTCTCCACTTAAGCCTTCCTATGCATTACTACCAAATGCAAAGCTTAAGGAGAAACATGTATAAATCACATTATACAACATAAAACATTTCAATGATACATTAGCAATTACATTGGCTTACAAGTGATCGGTATCAAGTCCATTAACAAAAGTGTTCATCGGATACACGGATTCAACAAGTGTTAACCCAACACTTCAAGCCATCTCAACTGAAATAGCGATACAATAACAATCGCAGTACAATAACAACTGGGTACAATAACAACCAGGTACACTTTCAATCACATTCGGTATCGTTAAACCCCTCTACCGTTAGGGTACTTGGATAGAGTATTCGGTATACAATATAAACCCCTCAACATCCAAAGCGACTTATTTTACAGTGCACTCAATCCTATGGCCGGCCAACTATATCCGATAACAATTTTAAAACCACATCACTTGCCAATATAATTAACCATTTAACATTTACCTCACTATTTTAAACAAGCATTAACCAAAACACTTTTCCAAAGCAACAACCATGCTTTAAACCACAAGTATAAACCACATACTTATTAGGATCACTTACCATGTGCATCCTTCAGCATTTCATGCTTAAAACCAGTGTATCAAATATTTTAAAACATGCTTAAACAATAGGTAACATGTAAATTAAAACAAGTGCATAAAACCATTTCAAACTAGCATGACCGAGAGAGATATCCACTTTATACTTACTTCTGAGTCTAGGTAAGCATTTCAAGCTCTACTATAACTCCCAAAACTCTATTTCCAAAGCATCAAAACACTTTAAACCACGTTTTCACTCACCGATTCGCGAAACCTCGATTCAACGACGCGAAATCAAGTATCCAAAGCCTCCAACGCTTCTCCAATTATTTCTGGATCAACCTCCCCTGTTTTTACAACAAAACAACAGAGGATTGATGCATCATAATGCATTCTAAACACAACAAACACAATCCTCCTCGGATTTCCACAACACCATCACAATTAACCCTCCGCAACAACTGAAATCAAGACCAAAGCACTTCGATTCACAACCCAGCCAACATTTATCAACCTAGCATCATTTTCAACACCAAAACACATCTAAAAACATATCCAAGACAACCTACCACCTCCAGCAACCTAACAACCATAATTTCAACACAAAACCTCAAAACTAACAACCTAAACAAATAGAGACTCTTATGTTTGGGATTCCATTGATAAAAAATCAACATTGTTATCAAAATTGTTAAACATCCAAAATATGAGTCAAATCAAAGATCCCATTAAATATTAGAAAATCAAAATCAGATTAGAAATAGCAAGGATCAAATCACCATTTCAATAAAGAACAATACAATAGAGGAGATCTCGGACATTACCCCTATTGTGAAGTTTCTCCCTCAATTGATTTGTGAAAAGCTAAGAAATCACAAGGTTAATGTGAGATTTTGTATAAACAATCTTTGTAAAACAATTTGGAACAATAAAATCAAGTTATAAATCACCTCACCTCTGGAAATATGATGAAATTTGAGTGTTTGGCTGAGGAGAGAATAGAGAGAAAAAGTTGAGAGAAAAATGACGTGATTTTTGTTTAAGAAAATATAACCACCTTTTTAACAAAATCCACTTTAACTATTAATTAAAGAACATGTTTAAATTAATTAAATTAAGGGAGAAACATTCACAAACAATTTGGTAAAATAGCTCCTTAAAGATTCTAAGTATTTGAGCCTTTTCATTTTAGTCACTAGAAAATCACAGTTTTCAAAATTTCATTTTGGTCACTAACCAAAATGACCACCTTCCAAAACTAATTTTTCAAAATTGATTCCACAATTATTAAATATATAATAATAATGATTTTTAAACATTTTCCATAATTTTTCCAATACCAAAAATATACGATCTCAAAACCGACTAGAATCTTTATTCCGGTCCACCAAACCGGCTAATAACCCACTAAACCGCTAAGCCCTAAAACCGAGGTGTTACATCGACGTAAAGGCTTTGTAGAGTCTATAATAATCTGAACAAGGAGAAAATCAACCATATTGCCATCGCTAACACGAGTATCAGTGCCAACTACGGATCCAAGACAAGATCCTAGAGACCGGCCAATGTCAATAGCTTTCTTATCATCAGCCATTAGAACAATCGGTATGCTGTGGATACAGATCCAAGTGCGTATAGTGGTGAAAGAATATTCGTCAAGTGAACGTGTTAGGTCTAATGGTAGAAGAGGAAACCATTCCTTCTTGAAGGACCAAAGCCCTCGTTTAAGGATATCATTGCGTTTTTCCATCCAGAAGAATTTAATCATGAAAAAAATTGGTTTTAACTCAGAAATAGAGAGGACTTTATCATTTCTCCATATTGCTTGGAAGGTACGTATCAGCGCATTACCGCCTACCAACTTGTTCGAGAAAAGCTTGCCAGCTAGCGATAAATTGCAATCTCCCGACGGGACTTCCCAATTAACACAAAAGGTGTGAAGACTACTCCTTCCTCCGCAGTGAAGGTCAGATTACCCAAAAACATGAAGGATTGATTTAGGAGCCATTGATAATCGGGTATGAAGTTTTAAGAATATCAAAGAGGTGAAAAAGTTGTATGATAACTATAAGAGTGAGTAGTCACCAAATTGATAATCTTTATTTATAAATGTGGATGTAAGAACGTAATTTAGGATAGAAACGTAATTTAGGATAGAAAAAATATAATTGGAAACAAAACAATTTATTTCTAAGTATAACTTTAAAACCCGAATTAAAATGGTGGCAAAATTAGTAATGGAAACAATAATAAAAAACGGTCCAAAAATGGATAAAGCCAAATCAGGTAGAGACCTAGAAAAGAAAAGGAAAAATCCAAATTGATATTAAGAAGAGAATACAGTAATTTTTTATTCCTAAAATAGAAAGAGACAAATCAGCATTAGGCAATAAAGTTGAAATTAAAATAAACGAAGGTGATTTTTGAATGAATAATAAATTGGAAAGTAAAGACAAAACGAGAATGGTAGGCCAAATTAAAATGGTAATTGTACCAGTAGGCGGAGTGTAATTAAAGCAAAAAAGAAAAATAAATCTAGAAACAAAATGAATTGAATCCAAATTAAAGTTTAAATTATTAATTGGTGAAAAATTATCAAAAATAAAGATTAAGTCAACATTAGTGATGAATGATTCCAATCCAAAAATATGGATCAAAAACTTCCAAATTGACTGCATACATATTTGATCTAGAATTAAGGAAATGTCGAAATCGATATTCAAAGAAAAAGGCTGGAAGAGATAAAAATGAGCACTGTTCATGGAAGAATTAATCCCGATCTGAAGAATTAAAATTGACAGGCATGAATTATGGGGAAATAAATTTATGACATCTAATGTCACCGACAACCTTGATACTGCAATATAAGAACATTGAATAAAAACTAACATAAGAAGAATCCTTGGTTCGGTTTGATCATATAAAATTAGATTAGGATTAAAAAAGAGATTTTCTTAAATCATGAAATAAATGGGTATTGCAAGATTTAAGGAGCCTGGTAGTATTTATTTTAATTACAACAATTAAAATAATTATAATTATGGTTAAGCTAGAGTCGGCAAAGGCAACAAAATTCAAATGGAAGTTAATTCTAATAAAGGGTGAATTAAATCTGTAACACCCTCTTCCCTTATCTGTACATCGAACACGAGTCAAAGATGTTACAAGCTTTTAAAAATATCTTTTAAAAAGAACCCGGGGTAATTTAAAAATTTTAAAATAATTTCCCAAGTGGTCACCCATCTTGAAATTTCTCTAATCTATGCACGCTTAACTTTATCTAATTTAGAAATCAAATAGTAATTTAATACACGATATTAAAACTTTTTACGTAAATAATATAATCATATCAAAGCATATTATAATAATAATAAATAGTAAATACGTTTAACATCTATGAAAGGTTTATAAAACTATTACATATCCGATTGAAGTATTTTAACAAAAAGACAGGTTTAACTAGTACATGCCACTACTAAATACACGGAACGTGGATGTCATAAGTACTGAGAATAACCTGTGGATTATTATTTTCAAGAGAGAAGATGATGCAAAAGCCTTCCGTTCCTAGTTCCGATTTCCTACGCGTATATCATAATACACGCTGAGTATAACTCAGTGAGGCATAAGTTGATAACATATAAATACTTTATAATGCGTGATAATTTTATAAAGCATGATAATCATTAAATCATATAATCTGTAATGCAGGAATATCTATATAATAAATCATATAGTTATATTGTATAATCATATAATTGTACTGTGTAATCATATAGCCCAAGGTAAATATCAAGTGACTAATAAACGAGTCGCGTACTTTAAAAATACTATCCTTTTTTGTAAGTGTGGACACATTTAAGTGTCAGATAACTATAGGACACAATGAAGTGTCAGCCACAATGAAGTGTTAGATGACTATAAGACTATAATGGTATACCACAATATTTTCCAACTTAATATTATACTACTAAGGGCAAACTTAAAACAATTCCTGCAAAATAGCAAGCAACTCAATAGCTATTTATATCATTTAAAACATATTCATTCTGGAGCAGTTCATACTCCAATATGTTCTATATATAATCCATGGTATACATGCCATTTAAAAATTATATAAATAACTTGTCATATATAATTATATGACAAGCTATTTATATAATTTTTAAATGGCATGTATAACATGGATTATATAGACCATTTGTAAATACATGTATATATATATCATGCTATAAACCATTTGTAAGCATAAAGATATGCCATGATCTTTAAATCAATAAAATAATGTATCATGCAAAACATGTTGTGCTATGTAAAAATTCTTTACCTTTTTGGTTGACTTATCACAAGTCTCCCTATAATATGTATGTTAATAAACATACTTTTAAATACATGTATGCACTCACCTTAGCCTTGATAATATTAACTTTGCTACTTGATTTCACTTCCGATCCTTTTCTTTTCCTTTTCTGCTGAAACAACCTTTATTTATATTGGAATCTACATTAAAAATAACATATACCATTCCAAGCATATGTTAATACATATTCATCCCATATATAATAATGGAAAGTAGATAAAATAACAATCCATTATGCGCAAAATTGATTCGATAAAACTTTTTATATTTGAATCACATTTTCTCACATTCCTCTTCAAACTTCAACTTTTACCAAAATACTTATTTTAGTCCCTAAGGACTCTTTTAAGCTTCCAACAATAAATTTCAAGTCTTAGTCCTTGCATTTGTCATCCTTTGCACTTTAGGGCCCCAAACTTTAAAAATCTTTCACTTTGGTCCCTAAAGTAGCCGAATGGTTCTATTGATCCCAAATATTGATTTGAGCTTCATAATCAATATTCGAATCACTTGAATTAATTCTCCAATATAAAATTCTTTAATTACAAACTCAACAATCAAATCCCTAAACTTTACAAAGTTTACACTTTAATCCCTAACATAATCTAATCAGGGATTTTCATTCTAATCACCTTTAATCAACACATAGAACCCATCATCCCTCAATAATGTTCTAAAATTCCAAACTTTAACATAAACTCTAATTATTCTTTTCAAGAACATGAACAATTCTTCATCCAAATAAGAAAATCAAACATGTAAAACCTCATTCCTATCATTTCCATCATCAAAATAGTTTTTGCAATAATTTCCTCTAAATTTCTCAATATTGCCGAGTAGCCCCTAAGAAAATTTTCATAGAATTTTCATCACTTCTAATATAGAAACACATCACAACCTCATTTCCCACATGAACAACCTTTAAAACATGAGATTCTAATATGTTCTTCATCCACCCTAATCATCAACACCAACTTAGAAACATGAAAACCATGTAAAACTTATACCAAATGAAAGAGAATTCAATGAAGAACAATTTCTTATTTCATGTTTAAGCCTCAAATCTAATCATATAAGCTCAAAAATTGAATTGAAAATTTCTTACCCTTACTTGGAACACCACGGCTTGGAGGATGAAGATGATAGAATTTTCCAAACTTTTGATTTTATGCCAAATGGCATATTATTTCATCATATTAAAAAAATCCTTTTAATAGTCAAATGACTATTTTGTCCTTGAATTATAACCAATAGTATGTTGCCACATGTGCAATCTTCTTTTCCATAATCAAATATATTCAAAAAGTATAGGTGAAATGACCATTTTGCCATTAATGAAACAACTTATCTTAAAAATTGCCATTTCCATCTACTACACCAAATACTACATAGAATCAAATTTGAATCGAACAAAAACGATTCAAAAACCATAATATCTTATTCTTCAAGTCTTCCTAAGACTTCCATAAATTTTCATAATTTTCTGAATTCAAATAATCATCCGAACTGATTACCGAAACTTATTCTTTTTGTAACTTTTCACACAAATCCCGTACCAAAAATACAATTCCCACCAAAATTCTTATACCGGGATAAACTATTCATATATGGGTATAATATAAATTTTTGGGAAAATTACCATCTTTGTCCCTAAACTTTTCTCAACTTTTCACTTTAGTCATCCAACTTAAAAAATTTACGTTTTAGTCACTGAACTAAAACCACCAATCATTAACTCTTTACGTTTTAGTCACTAAGCAAATATTTGGGTATTACAAAATCCATTTAATATTAAAACTCCCAAATTGAAATTATTTCCAATACTAAAACGTCCGTAGGGAATTAACTCGACATTAGGATACCGAGTAAAAAGTTCAAAAAATGAGGTTAGGCTATTTAATCATGTTCATAAGCCATAACTAAATATTTTAAATCATAAAACATGATTTAATCTTATTTTTCAGCCGTTTTGTTGGGTTTAAGGCATGCATGTCTAAACGGACTTTACAGTGGACCCGTTGAAATTTTAACCGAGTAAAAAGTTCTAAAATTGAGGTTAAGCTACATAATCATGTTCAACAGCTCATAACTAAATATTTTATGTAATAAAATGTGATTTAAACTTATTTTGTGGTTGTTTTGTTGGGTTTAAGGCATGCATGTCAATATGTGCTTTATAGTGGACCCGTTGGAATTTTATCTAAATAAAAAGTTCTAAAATTGAGGTTAAGCTATATGATCATGTTAAAAAGCCATAAATAAATATTTTAAGTCAAAAATGTGATTTAATCTTATTTTTCGGTCATTTTGTTGGAGTTTAAGACGTGCATGTCTAAATGGGCTTTATAGAGGACCCGTTGCAATTTTAACCGATTAAAAGGTTCTAAAGTTGAGGTTAAGCTATATAATCATGTTCAAAATCCCATAATCAAATACTTTAACTCATAAAATTTGATTTAATCTTATTTTGTTCCTATTTTGTTGGGTTTAAATGGGCTTTACAATGGACCCGTTTAAATTTTAACCGAGTAAAAAGTTTTGAAAATGAGGTTAAGCTATATAACCATGTTCAGAAGCTCATAACTAAATATTTTAAGTCATAAAATATGATTTAATCTTATTTTTCGGCCATTTTGTTGGGGTTTAAGGCGTACATGTCTAAACGGGCTTTAAAGAGGACATGTCGAAATTTTGACAGAGTAAAAAGTTATAAAAATGAGGTTAAGCTATATAATCATATTCAAAAGAACATAACTAAATATTTTAAGTAATAAAATGTGATTTAATCTTATTTTGTGGCCGTTTTGTTGGGTTTAAGGCGTGCATGTCTAAATGGGCTTTACAGTGGACCCTTTGGAATTTTAACAGAGTAAAAAGTTCTGGAAATGAGGTTAAGCTATATGATCATGTTCAAAAGCCCATAATCAAATATTTTAGCTCATAAAATTTGATTTAATCTTATTTTTCGGCCGTTTTGTTGGGGTTTAAGGTGTGCATGTCTAAATGGTCTTTATAGTGGACCCGTTGGAATGTTAATAAATTAAAATGTTCTAAAATTGAGTTTAAGCTATATAATCATGTTCCAAATCCCATAACTAAATATTTTAAGTCATAAAATGTGATTTAATCTTATTTTGTGGCCGTTTTGTTGGTTTTAAGGCGTACATGTCTAAATGAGCTTTATAGTGGATCCGTTGGAATTTTAACCGAGTAAAAAGTTCTAAAAATGAGGTTAAGCTATATGATCATGTTCAAAAGACCATAACTAAATATTTTATGTCATAAAATGTGATTTAATCTTATTTTCCGTCTGTTTTGTTGGAGTTTTTGGCATGCGTGTCTAAATGGGATTTACAGTGAACTCGTGGAATTTTAACTGAGTAAAAAGTCCTAAAATTGAAGTTAAGCTATATAATCATAATTAAAATCCCATAATAAAATATTTTAACTCATAAAATTTGATTTAATCTTATTTTGCGGTCGTTTTGTTGGGTTTAAGGCGTGCATGTCTAAATGGGTTTTACAGTGGACCCGTTGGAATTTTAGCCAAGTAAAAAGTTCTAAAATTGTGTTTTATCTATATAATCATATTCAAAAGTCCATAATCAAATATTTTAACTCATAAAATTTGATTTAATCTAATTTTGTGGCCGTTTTGTTGGGTTCAAAGTGTGCATGTCAAAATGGGCTTTACAGTGGACTCGTTGGAATTGTAACCGAGAAAAAGTTCTAAAGTTGAGGTTAAGCTATATAATCATATTCTAAAGCCCATAATCAAATATTTTAACTAATAAAATTTGATTTAATCTTATTTTGTGGCCGTTTTGTTGGGTTTAAGGCGTGCATGTCTAAATGAGCTTTATAGTGGACCCGTTGGAATTTTAAACTAGTAAAAACTTTTGAAAATGAGGTTAAGGTATATAATCATGTTCAAAAGCCCATAATTAAATATTTTAAGTTAGAAAAATATGATTTAATCTTATTTTTGTCCGTTTTGTTGGGGTTTAAGACGTGCTTGTCTAAATAGGCTTTATAGTGGACCCGTTGGAATTTTAACCGAGTAAAAAGTTCTGAAAATGAGGTTAAGCTATATAATCATAGTCAGAAGCCCATAAATAAATATTTTAAGTCATAAAATGTGATTTAATCTTATTTTGTGGCCGTTTTGTTGGGTTTAAGGCATGCATGCCTAAATGGGCTTTACCGTGGACCCATTGAAATTTTAACCGAGTAAAAAGTTTTAAAAATGAGGTTAAGCTATATAATCATTTTCAAAATCCCATAACTAAATATTTTAATTCATAAAATATGATTAAATCTTAATTTTCGGCCATTTTGTTGGGGTTAAAGACGTGCTTGTCTAAATGGGATTTACAATGGACCCATTGGAATTTTAACCGAGTAAAAATTTCAGAAAATGAGGTATTATTGAATAAGGTAGAATCCTTACTAGATTCATACTGCACTAATACTAGTGCTACTATCAAATCTTCTTCTACTGGTAATAATATAATCGTAATTTAAACTTAGAGGAATATTACTGCTTCTTTAACTAACATCACTAGAGCTTCCTAATGTGATATATTGGGTCGTATAAAACCTCAATCTAATGATTCTTACAAACAGGCCTTTAGCTTTCTCAATCTAGTAAGAGTCATTCTGAGGATGCAATCGATATAGGTCAAATATTGGATTAAATCCAATCCTAAACTTAGCCTCTCGATTAAGCGTCAAGCCTGGCAGCTCATCTTGGGCAACACATTTAAAACTCACAAACAATAGACATACATTTAAAACTCACAAACAATAGGCATACTCTCCCAGCTTACCCTTGATGCTCGTTATCCATAGCATAAGTTAAATAATCTTCACATTGGTAACAAATTCCAATAAAAACTCTGCATGCTCATGCATGCCAATTATTACGACACTCACATTATTAGTTTTATGGTTTTCTTGAATCTCCAACATTAATTATAAATGCTAGGGAGTTCCTAATTTTCCTTGCCCTGATCTCTTAGTGGAACTATGTAATAAATTCAGCTTGATATCTTTGCTAGGAATCCTCACAACTTTTTAGAAGTGGTGAAATACATAATGATTCACTATTCCTCTTTACGAGCTGTGACCTCTGGTTAGATATTTTATCATTCTAAACCCTTTGCATTGCATTTGGCATAATTTACTACTTCATAGAATTTTGAAATACATAGGGCAATCGGTTCTTCTTTATACCTGACCTCTACCCTTCTATGAGCTGTCATAACATGCTCTCCTTCGTTCTGTAGGAAGCAGTTTAGAAGCGAATCAGCTCAGTTTATTAAAATTGCACACATGCCCGTAAATAATCTAATTGCCCTAATTAAGATGCAAGAAACTCTGTTGCATTTCTAAGATAATTTTTTTTACGAAACTCTCAAAGAAAGAACTTCTAGTTAATAGATTTTTGAGTGTGTTCCATAACATTACTTTATCAAATACTGGTCTAATCCTTTCAGATGAGATAATAGTTTTTCTTTGAGTCTCCTCTGATCATCAATACAGAGTTCATTCAACATAACTTTTATATCCTTAAACCATAAATTAACAATTATAAGATCTCCATTAATATCTCTCTAAAAATCTAGTGTGCCAGAACTCTCAATTCTTTTTCAATCGGTGCCTAAGCAAGCTGATTCATGATCACATCTAATGTCTGGAAGAAAAGCACTTAATCCAGAACATACATAAAATATTACTTTGGTGCCTCTGCACGAAGCTAAGCTGAGGGTAGAATATTATCATTAACCTTATCATGCTCGTGAATCTCTTACTGATCCACTCGCCTAAACACCTGAAAAAAATGATGATGATTGAATGAATGAAAATTTAAAAATGGAATTGCAGCCAAGGGGGTTTGAACCCATGACCTTGGCTTCACATGCATGAGGGTTAACCAATTGAGCCAAGGCTCTATATCTGATTTGTTTTGCCTTAATAAAAATAATAATCCAGCTTTATTTAGATTATCAGGCAAATAAAATATCAGAACGAAACCCTCAAGCTCCCATTTTTTTCTTTTCATTGTTCAAATTAACCCCCCAAATATCCTCTCATACCTAACTCGTTCGGTCACCATCTGTCCGCTGTCCATCGTCCATCTGTGTCATGCACTGCCACCGTCGGTGTGCTCGCAGCCCTCCGCCGACTCCAACCCTGGTCACTAGGCCCAGTTTGGCCGTTCAGTCTGCCGTGGAGAAGCGTATAAAGTTTCAACGAAACCCTTCTCCACCATCGAAGCTTCCTCGTTCAGATCCTGGCTGTAATCGACACCTGTGGCTCGCGACGTCACTAGCATCGGCCTCCCCGCCTCGTGGCAAACTTGACCCAGCCGTCCGATCGTCCAACCGGCCACGATCGGGCATTCATCGGTGTTCGACCGATCTGGTAAGTGGGAATTCGTGACTGTGTATTTGAGATTTGTGAGGACATCAAATTCGAGTTTGAGAATGATCGAATGGAGTACCTTGGATCAACCGAAGTAGCTCGAAGCCAAGGTAATACATTACTACCTCTTGCATGCTTTATGGTACATGTTGGTTCTAGGCTAAAGTTTGCATGAGTACGATTAAGTGTACTTTTAACTCTACTTGAGTCAATTAAATTATGAGATAATAGAATGACAATTTGGATAAGATCGAATTATTCGAAAGAGGAATTTAATAGAACGAAAGGATCCATAGTTCAGTAAGTGGTTAATAAGACATAATCTCCCGATCTGATAAATAGATTTAAATGATTTAATATTTGAAATATTTTGTTAAGAAATGACGATAATACACTCGAGAAGTAAGAATGACTTAAATACCCCTAACTAACAACATGTTCTAAAATTTTACATTCGGTCTGATAAATGATTACTTTATATAAAATCCCCGTTCTATTGGAAAAGAATTTGGTATCAAGATTTCAAATATGTATGATAACAAAACACTTGGATTACCCAAACTCTGGGAAAACACCTGAAGATAAATTTACTGGAAGATTCTACGTATTCTTGAACTGATCTAAATGACACCAGTGAATGGATTGATTGAAATGGTATAAATGACTGAAATAACCCCAGGCACTGAAATTTATCAAATTAACTGAAATCATGGATAAACCTATAGAATTGAAATGAATGAATTGTTTGGAATTACCAGTAGTATCTTAATGACTGAAACACCCTTGGGCAACGAAGTGTCTGTAATAGCCTTGAATACTAAAATGACTAAAAATTCCTCTAAGACTTGGAATAAGAAATACCAGTAAAGCCAAACAAATAGACTAGCTTTGAAAGTGGTAATATACGACTCTGTTTCTTAGTCATTTCGGATACTAGTGTGATATTGGAAGAATACCATATGAAGGCTTGTTCGATTTCTTGTAGTTAGTGTAGGGGTTAATTAAGGAAGGTGATCTACTTTCCAATACACTATAGTTAGTTTTGAGAAACGAATACTTAAGGTGTACCTATCTGATTGAATGGTTTGCTTTGTAGCTTATGCTGTCATTACTTAATACTGATTATTACTATTGTTACTATTATCACTGCGTAGACTGTTACTGGGGTACCTGGAATAGAGTATGAAGTTACCGAAGGTTCAGCCCTGATCCAGCTAGTAATTCCTTATGACTACTGTATCAGGTTCCTACGCTTTGGCTAGGGTAATGCATTATGCATTCAGGCTTTTATGCTTAGTTAGGATGATTCTATTGGACCCAATACACCCCTTTAGGTTAGCACCTACGCCCAATGGGCCTGGGTAAATGTCTTATAGATGCAGTCTTGGAAAAATGCCTATTGGAGTTCAGATGAAGGATAGATAAGAATTTAAAATGAACCGTAATTGGAATCTGTGGATACTCAGAACACCGTGATAGTTTTATACTATACCATGTATCTGTTTTACCTTACATGCATTTGTCTACATTATCATTTGGTAGTTTGTATTACTGAGTTTTCCCCAAAACTCACTTTGTTTCACCATTGCAGGTTAAAGAATTTCGATTATAGATTTATGACCAACATCAGTTTGGAGTTCCCTTAGCGTTGCGCGTGGAGTACGATACATATGTATTAGTGGGCATGTATGTCACGATTTATTTTATGATTGAGTCGGATTTTGTTTTCTGGATTTCAGTTTGTATACACGAAATTTTAATATAGTTTTAAGAAGAAATGTTGTCTTACGCTTTTAAGTGTATTTCTAAGAGTTTTCTATTTTTTTCTATGGGTCACACCGGTGATCCTAATGTGACCTCCTAGATTTAGGTGTATCGCATAGCCGTGTTTAGGGGGTTACACCTAACACGATTCTTTTACCCTCACACACATTGGAATTTAACATTATTATCATAATAAAGTAAACAATTGCATCCATTCAAACAAGTAAAAGCATCGGTAATTCTGACATCCTAGTGGCATGTATACACTTTTGACCTTTACCATACTTCGTTTAACTCCAGAACCGGCTAAACCTATAGCTTCTTAATTTCTCTTGATTTGTCGAGATGGTCACCAAAATTCAAATATAAGGATTCAAGCTTCTTAATTTTGCAAATTAGTCCTCCAATCAACATTACTACTTTAATTCCATCATTTTAACTAAAATTCAGATTTACTCCTTCTACATATCCTCTTTGCCGAATATACCATTCAAGTTTGACAAATTGCCAAAATGGTCACTAATGTGATTAATCGTTGGTTTAGCATTCTAATCTTCATTTTCATGTCTCTAACATCATTAATAATATAAATACACATCAAATTCATAAAAAACATATCTGGTCCCTTAATTTTGAAGCTTGTCGAAATGGTCCCTATGTATTTAACTTAGGGTTTTGCTTCCAAACGACAAATCAAGCTTACTAGATCATTAATCCAACATCACAAAACCTAAGTTAGAATTGAATCCATAAACCCTAATATTCTCTATACAAACCGAAATATGTAGGGTTTAAATCCCAACTCAATAACATGATTCCAACATCATACATGCATGATTCTAACTTAAAATTAACCATGGATTCATAAAATCATAAAAGCCCCAATTTGTGCATAAACCCTAATTTCTTCCACATATCAAATCTCATCAACCAAGCAAGTATTCTATAAATTATTTACATCAAAAGATAGAGCTCGAAGAGTAGAAAAACTTTGTAGTTCGAAAGATTACTTGAAAACCGAGATTCGAGGCTTACATCGAGCTTGGAAATTTCCCTCTCCTTTCTCCTTTTTCTCCATGGTTTATGGCTGGAAAAGATGAACATTTTTTTTATCTTTTTACTATTAAATTACACTTGTAATTATTAAATGAATTTTAAATTCATGTAAATATTGAAATTGCCAATTTAGCCTTTAAATCCAATGGCTAATTTAATCTCATCCAAAATCAAGGGCCAATATTAAATCCATGTATTTTTCATCTTCCAAAAATGTCCTCAAAATTTCAAAAATATTTCAAAATTGCCATCCTTGCCAAATGACCAATTTGCCCTCCAACTAGTCTTTATTTACTAGTTTGTTTCAAAATTGCCATTCCATTATAATCTAACTAAATTAGTTCCTTCTCAATCGGCCACTATTCCGTAAATATCAGTTTATGATTTTCCATGGCTTATGGAACAGTCTCTAAAATTTCAATTCAATCTGATTTCCCAATATTCACTAAATACTTCTACTACAATTTTACCTTTACCGAGGTATCTGATCTATTCCGAAAATTCTATATTTCCATAAAGTAACTCATGTCATCATCCTTCATCCAATGGCCTAGATTTATTATTGAGTTAGTAGTTACAAACTTTGCCCTTATAATTTTCCAAAATTACGATCTTACCATTTTTCATCCAACGGCTCATATTTAACATGGAAAAATCAACTTAAATCCAAGGGTTCATATTCTTCCAACACAAAGAAAATATCTTAGACATGTAAAATGACATAATCAACCTTGAGTTATCATCCTTCAAAATATCCTGGATATTTGATTCGATCTGATTATTCGAATATTTTTCTAAACTTTATCGCTTTATAGCCATTAATACAAACTTCGTACGAAAAATTCAGGAAACACGAAAACATCATTCTTGGGGGTAAACTATTCATTTACGGGACTAAAATACATAACTTTTGAAAATTACAATTTAAACCCTAAACTTTTCCCAAGTTTATACTTTATCCACAAAACTTTCAAAATTTACATTTTGGTCACTAGCCAAAAATTGGGATATTACAATTCTCCCCCTTAAGAAAATACATCCTCGAATTTTCAATATGTACTTCATTAAAAAAGGTGAGGAAACTGCTTTCTCATATCTTTTTCTCTTTCCTAAGTCGTTCTTTCGACTTCATGATTTCACCAAAGAACTTTAACAAGCGATATCATCTTATTTCTTAGTTCTTTGACTCTATGTGCCAATATCTTTATCGATTCTTCTTCATAAATCAAATTTGGTTGAATCTCTATTCCTTTCGTGGTAATGGTATGTAAGGATTGATCAATACTTTTTAAGCATCGATACATAAAATATATTGCGAATCTTGTCTATTTTCAGAGGTAAGGTTAGCTAATAAGCCACCAGACCAACTCTCTTCACAATCTTATATGGCCCAATAAATCTCAGACTCAGCTTCCCCTTTTTTCAAACCATAACATCTCCTTCCAATGTGAAACTTTTACGGAATACTTTATTCTTAACTTCATATTAAATATCTTTTCTTTCAAGATCAGCAGATAATATCCATCATTCTAAAGCAATTCTAGATTGCTTCGAACTATTCTTACTTTATTCTCCACATCCTGAACTAAATCAAATCATATTCAATCACCTCTTAGTTCTCTTTTTAACTCATTATCACTGGGGATATAAATTACCCTTTGATAATATGAACATTCTTTAGACTAAACATCGATACCTTTAATTTTCCCTTTTCACCTTACTGAATTCTTTCCAGGTATATCTTATCTTTCATCTGTAAATCATTGATCCAATTTGTCAAAGTAGGCTTGAGCTGAAGTTGTGTAATCAATACACTATTTTCCTCCAAAGATAATTGGGCATTTAATGCTTAAAAGCCAAAGAATAACTTTTGGCTAAATACATCAACTACTACTTTAGATTTATTACATCACTACACATCCCAACCTATTATGGGACGTATTATTGAATAAGGTAGAATCCTTACTAGATTCATACTGCACTAATACTAGTGCTACTATCAAATCTTCTTCTACTAGTAATAATATAATCATAATTTAAACTTAGAGGAATATTATTGCTTCTTTAACTAACATCACTAGAGCTTTCTAAGGTGATATACTGGGTCATATAAAACCTCAATCTAATGATTCTTACAACTAGGCCTTTAGCTTTCTCAATCTAGTAAGAGCCATTCTGAGGATGCAATCGATATAGGTCCACTATTGGATTAAATCCAATACTAAACTTAGCCTCTCGATTAAGCGTCAAGCCTGATAGCTCCTCTTGGGCAACCCATTTATAACTCACAAATAATAGGAATACTCTCCCAGCTTACCCTTGATGCTCGGTACCCATAGCATAAGTTAAATAATCTTCACATTGGTAACAAATTCCAATAAAAACTCTGCATTCTCATGCATGCCAATTATTACAACACTCACATTATTGGTTTTGTGGTTTTCTTGAATCTCCAACATTAATTATAAATGTCAGTGAGTTCCTAATTTTCCTTGTCCCGATCTCTTAGCGGAACTATGTAATAAATTTAGCTTCATATCTTTGCTGGGAATCCTCACCACTTTTTAGAAATGGTGAAATACATAATGATTCACTATTCCTCTTTACGAGCTGTGACCTCTGTTTAGATATTTTCTCATTCTAAACTCTTTGCATTACATTTGGCATAATTTACTACTTCATAGAATTTTGAAATACATAGGGCAGTCAGTACTTCTTTATACCTGACCTCTAGCCTTCTATGAGCTGTCATAACATGCTCTCCTTCTGTCTGTAGGAAGCAGTTTAGAAGCGAATTAGCTCAGTTTATTAAACTTGCACTCATGCCCGTAACTAATCCAATTGCCCAAATTAAGATGCAAGAAACTCTATTGCATCTCTAAGATAAATTTTGTTACGGAACTCTCAAAGAAAGAACTTCTAGTTAATAGATTTTTAAGTATGTTCCGTAACATTACTTTATCAAATACTGGTCTAATCCTTTCAGATGAGAAAATACTTTTTCTTTGAGTCTCCTCTGATCATCAATACATAGTTCCTTCAAAATAACTTTTATATCCTTAAACCATAAATTAAAAATCATAGGATCTCCATTAATATCTCTCTGAAAATCTAGTGTGCCAGAACTCTCAATTCTTTTGCAATCGGTGCTAAGCAGGCTGATCCATGATCACATCTAAAGTCTAGAAGAAAAGCACTTAATCTAGAACATACATATCATATTTCTTTGGTGCCTCTGCACCAAGCTAAGATGAGGGTAGAATATTATCATTAACCTTATCATGCTCATGAATCTCTTATTGATTCGCTCCCCCAAACACCTGACATGATTCTTTTACCATCACATATTGGAATTTAACATTATTATCATAATGAAGTAAGCAATTTCATCCATTCAAACAAGTAAAATCATCAATAATTCTAACATCCTAGTGGCATGTGTACACCTTTAACCTTTACCACCATACTTCATTTAACTCTAGAACCGGTAAACATATAGCTCTGATACCAATAAATGTAACACCCCTTTCTCGTATCCGTATACCGGGTACGAGTCGAAAATATTACAACTTCTTTAATAAAAAATCAGGGCAATTTAAAATTTTTAGAAAAACTTCTCAATGGTCACCCATTCTCAAATTTCTCTAGCCCAAGCACACTTAACTTTATTTAAAACCGACATAAATTATTTATTCAAGTTCTAATCATAAATCAATTATCTTAGCATGCAACTCATCACCTAAGTTTATTCTTAACCTTGAATCTTTCCAGAAACGCCAATTATCTTGAAACCATAACGAAATTTAAAGGCCAATCACAACTCAAATAGGTTTAGCAAGTATACATTCCACTATAATAATCAAACCTTAATTAGGATGTCATTATTGTGATTACCTGGTGAGCTTTCTAATATTGATGCATTGCTCTTCTCATTCTCATCTTGATTTACCAACGTGTGCACAATCAAACACACGCTAAGTACGAACTTAGTGAGGCAATAAAGGCAGTTAATAAAAATAATTTAAATTTTATTCGACTTCATGGCTATGTTTATATAACATGATATATATATGCCAAAGCATTAACTTTCACATTGCATTAGTAATGATTTACTACATGCTAATGTTATAAGACTTTCATGCTTGTTCATTTATCATAATATGCCATATATGCATAAATGCATCATGATCACTAGATATGTATTACCATCATGTTAATCATATTAACATAATATAAACCGGTATAAATTTTTTACCAATATACTTGCCATTTATTCTAAAAGCTCATAAGCTTATTCACATGTTTATCATTTATTAACCAATAAACCATAGCCCAAATATAAGCCTGTGAGGACCCTGGGTACACGAGTCAAAACCGCACATAAGGTTGTGCTAACCATCCACACGTAAGGCCGTGCTAACCATCCGTACGTAAGGTCGTGCTAACCATATACACTAAGTGTCCTTTTTATACACTATAGTACTAAGCCGAGTATGCAGCATGCTGTTGGACTCTATGGCATGTCAACTATACCCTATCCCTCAACGACTTACTTGGGCATATTTTTCATATTTATTTCATCCATGACAATGTATATCAACATAATTTAACATTGGCCAGTTCTTAACCGAAATAACATTCATAATATAACATCATATAAACTAGTGATCTATGCATTTATATTCAACCTTTGACATATTTAAAATATGTCAATCATATGCTCCATGACATAAATATAATGACAATAAAATTTGGGTAGGCTCATCGCAAGCCATCCCAATGATGTATAAAACATCCATGTATCATATTATGTATGCATTGCACTCACCTTGGCCACTTAACACAATGCCTCACTAGGTTCTAGATCGATCCTTTCTTTTATAGAACTTTGAACCTTCTTTGATTCGGACTTTACTTCATTAATCACAAGAATAAAATAAAATATTTGTTAGATTCAAATCTAACAATACCTTAAACATGTTGTCTAATATAATCATTCGAATATAAAATTTCCAAATATTTTTCCTTTCTTCCTTGTACTGTTCAGAAACTCATTATGGTCCTTAGTGACCAATTTGAACTTTTATAAATTCTTTCGAGCTTACTAACTAACATTTGAATACAAAATGTTTCAAATTCCATTTTCTAACAGCTTGTGCTACCTTCAAAGATTTACTTATACAGGGCATAATACATACTGGATCTTAATTTCCTTTATACTGGAGAAACTAGATTCGATAACGGTTCTAACGGTATAAGCCACATAAATTAATAAAATCTACAAAAATTATGAAAAATCACTGAATTCACATTACAGATTGTACAGGCAGAAAACTACTCTATAATTTTTCTGACCTTCATTCGAATAAAATTCATATCTTTTAACACGGTACCCGGAATCAGTTTCCGTTTGTTGAAAACGAAACTAGACTGGCATACCTTTATATTGATATAAAATTAACCATCTAACCCTTTTTATAGAATTTATGGTGAATTTCTGAACTTATTGCCATAATTTAAATTCCAACATAACTTTCCATAAATAACTTCTAATTTACACCAATTTCTCCTTATTTCTCTACTTTTCAATTTAGTCCCATCACTTTACTTCAAATGACCAGAATAAAGCTTATTTTCATATGTTCTATTTACATCCTTCATCAAAATAGGCTCAAACCTTTACTTCTTTAATTTCTCTTGATTTGTCGAGATGGTCACCAAAATTCAAATATAAGGATTCAAGCTTCTTAATTTTGCAAATTAGTCCTCCAATCAACATTACTACCTTAATTCCATCATTTTAACTAAAATTCAAATTTACTCCTTCTACATATCCTCTTTGCCGAATATACCATTCAAGTTTGACAAATTGCCAAAATGGTCACTAATGTGATTAATCGTTGGTTTAGCTTTCTAATCTTCATTTTCATGTCTATAACATCATTAATAATATAAATACACATCAAATTCATAAAAATCAGATCTGGTCCCTTAATTTTGAAGCTTGCCGAAATGGTCCCTATGTATTTAACTTAGGGTTTTGCTTCCAAACAACAAATCAAGCTTACTAGATCATTAATCCAACATTACAAACCCTAAGTTAGACTTGAATCCATAAACCCTAATCTTCTATATACAAACCAAAATATGTAGGGTTTAAATCCCAACTCAATAACATGATTCCAACATCATACAAGCATGATTCTAACTTAAAATCAACCAAGGATTCATAAAATCATAAAAGCCCCAATTTGTGCATAAACCCTAATTTCTTCCACATATCAAATCTCATCAACCAAGCAAGCATTCTATAAATTATTTACATCAAAAGATAGAGATTGAAGAGTAGAAAAACTTTGCAGTTCGAAAGATTACCTAAAAATTGAGATTCGAGGCTTAAATCGAGCTTGGAAAATTCCCTCTCCTTTCTCCATGGTTTATGGCTGGAAAAGATGAACATTTTTTCATCTTTTTACTATTAAATTACATTTGTAACTATTAAATGAATTTTAAATTCATTTAGATAGTGAAATTACCAATTTAGCCTTTAAACCCAATGGATAATTTAATCTCATCCAAAATCAAGGGCCAAGATTAAATCCATGTATATTTCATCTTCCAAAAACATCCTCAAAATTTCAAAAATATTTCAAAATTGCCATCCTTTCCAATGACCAATTTGCCCTCCAACTAGTCTTTCTTTACTAGTTTGTTTCAAAATTGCCAATCCATAAAATCTAACTAAATTAGTTCCTTCTCAACCAACAACTATTCCATAAATATCAGTTTATGATTTTCCATGGCTTATGAAACAGTCTCTGAAATTTCAATTCAATTCGAATTCCCAATATTCACTAAATACTTCTACTACGATTTTACCTTTACCGAGCTATCAGATCTATTTCGAAAATTCTTTATTTCCATAATTTACCTCATGTTATCATCCTTCATCCAATGGCCTAGATTTAATCTTGAGTTAGTAGTTACAAACTTTGCCCTTATAATTTTCCAAAATTATGATCTTGCCATTTTTCATCCAACGGCTCATATTTAACATGAAAAAATCAACTTAAATCCAAGGGTTCATATTCTTACAACACAAAGAAAATATCTTAGACATGTGAAATGACATAATTAACCTTGGCTTATCATCCTTCAAAATATCCTGGATATTCGATTCGATTCGATTATTTGAATATTTTTTTGAACTTTATCGCTTTATAGCCATTAATACAAACTCCGTATGAAAAATCCAGGTAACACAAAAACATCATTCTTGGGGGTAAACTATTCATTTACCGGACTAAAATACATAACTTTTGAAAATTACAATTTAGTCCCTAAACTTTCCTAAGTTTATACATTATCCACAAAACTTTTAAAATTTACATTTTGGTCACTAGGAAAAAATTGGGATATTATATTTCGTCTATTTTGTGGGAGTTTAAGGCATGCATGTCTCAATGGGCTTTACAGTGGACCCGTTGGAATTTTAACAGAGTAAAAAGTTATAAAATTGAGGTTAAGTTATATAATCATATTCAAAATTCTATAATCAAATATTTTAACTCATAAAATTAGATTTAATCTTATTTTGTGGCCGTTTTATTGGGTTCAAAGCTTGCATGTCAAAATGGGTTTTATAGTGGACCCGTTGGAATTTTAACCTACAAAAAGTTCTAAAGTTAAGGTTAAGCTATATAACCATGTTCTAAAGCCCATTGATACATGTACCACAAGGCAATTCCAAGGACAAGATGGGCTTACTTTTCCACTTGGCCCAATAACCCGAGCCAAGTCTAAGCTAATCAAGGACAAGCTGAATTCGATCGTCCAAGTATTCGTGAGCCAAGGATTACAAGCTGCCATGAAGAAAGAAGAATTTCTTGAAGGAAGTCCACACTTAACATCCTTCAAGAATAATTGGGTCACAAAAACTCTACTTGCTGCACCTTTGGAGATGGATATCCATGAGCCTTTAGATGTCCATTAATTAGCCCTTTTTATTGTAATTAGACCCAATAGTTGTTACTATAAAAGATTGGGTCAGATTTTTTTTTTTAGCCCAAATTAGGATTTACAAGTGTTTTTAGGCCTAGTTAGCTTTTTAAACAGCCCACACATTCCTCCTTGCCCAAGAACCAATTTCTTATCATCTAAACCAGCCCAAATACCCTTAAATTCGTCCAAATAAAGGCCCTATCAACTTTTACTTGCTGCCCAATCAAAACAGCTCTTATCAGCCCATTAATTGATACCCAAGCAAACCAGCCTTCATCAAGTTTACTTGCTGCCCAAGCAACCAGCCCTTATCAGCTTATAACTTGCCTTATCACCCTATCCCTTGCCACACAAGCACAAGGAGTTTAAAGGCTGTTATTTTATTATTACTTTTAATTAGATTAGGTTTTCCTTGTTTTAGTAGAAGTTAAATTACTTTGTCTATCCTTTACCTATAAAAGGATGAAGCCTCCATCATTGTAAGACAGATTTTCTTTGATTTATGAAATATTTAGTGAGTTTGTTTTTGCAAGTGCTGATTACTTGTGCCTTCGAAGTCTTCTTCAACATAAGTTCGACGAGTTCTTGTGAGGGAGATCATCTTCACACTCTTGCTTGCCTAGATAATCGCGTCTAGGAGGGTGGGTTAGAGCCGCTTGAGGTTGCTTGCTTAGATAATTGAGTCTAAGAGGGTGCCGAGGACAAAACAACATCAACAATTCGCAAGCCATCTTCATCTTCAACCTTCACACCATCTTCCATAATTCCATAAACAAAACTGGAATTTTCAGATTTGTTTTACCTTTCTCTTTCGCAATCTTTTTTAATCTTTTTATTTATATTCTTATTTCTTATCATCTAATCCTTCATCTTGTCTTTCTTTCTTTAATTATCCAACCCCGAATCTGAAATTTTCAAGAAACACCCAACTAGTTTCTTTTGAATTTTTAGATCTGCCCATACTTTTCTTGATTGAGTCTAGAGCTCCTAGTTCTTGCAACAACTTGATTGAAGGCTTCCAAATCCAAGATTGCGCTACTCTATCATTTGGTATCAGATTTGGGACGATTCTTGGCAAGAATTTTGGCGTTTTTGGGAAAAAAAACTCGAAAATTAGGGAAAATTCGTCAAAACCAAACGAGTGAATTTTGAGCTGAAACTTTCCAGATCAGATATGCACCATTGGTGGAGTCACCACACAAAATTTCAGAATTTTTGGAGTTCGGGAACACCTCGAACGAAGTGGATAAAGTTTCAACAAATTAGGGTTTTCCCCCTTCTTTAACCCTATTTTCATTATTTTTTTTCTTCAATTTTCGTTATTTTCAATTTATTTACCTTGTAAAAAGAAAAAAAAAGAGAAAAATTAAAAAAAAAGAAAAGAAAAGAAAGAAAAGTGAAGAAAAGTGAGAAAGCTTATACCTAGCCACCAACCACCATCAAGAATCATCAAGATCACCATCATCAACCACCACAAGCATCACATTGAAGTGGATTCAACATTGGATTTCTTCCTTCAAGTTGTTTCTGGGTTTTGGGGTTATCATCTTTCTCTACTAATTTTTTTCTACTCTTAGTTTCTTAAAGTTCCTTTGTTTTGCTTTTTCTTTCTTCTATTACGCAATTTAACACCTTCTCTTTTCTGGTGTGAGTAGGACAACAAAGTTGCATTACAATCCTTCTTTCTTGCAACTATATTCAATTGGTGTCAAGCGTTTTCATTGGACTCCTAGTACAATTAGGACTCATTGTTAGGATTAAACTCTGATTGTAACTTGTTGACTTGTGGCAGGAAGGTCTTTAAAGAGCACGAGATCGGTTTACTTGCCTCGCTAAATATTTATTCCTTGGAGTGTTTAGTGAGATTTCTAGTTTTCTTTTGCTTTTCACCTTTTTAAATCTGAGTGTTTCAGGATGTCAGAAACAAGTAACGAGGAAGAACCACATGAAGTGACTCTTCAAGAAGTTTCGAATACTCTCAATAAACTTGAACGGATTGTACCTCTTTGGCAGCCAAGCTTGAGCACACTGATACTGATCGTAACCGCAATCACTCAAACCATTGGGAGATTAGAAACCACTGCAATTGCAAGCGATCTTTGAAGAGCCTAGGCGTCCAAATCTTGTTCCCATTCAGAATAGACGCAAAAACCCCTGCATGGGCACAATCCTCGCATAGAGCCGAGCGAGCAACAAACACCTTAGCCAAACCAAAAATCACTGTACCACCTTTTTCAAGGAAGGTATGACCCGATGCTTATTGTATTTGGGAAAATCGAGTTGATCTTCTATTCGAGTATTATCAATGCCCCGAAGAGGATTAAGTTCCACTTTGTTGACTCTCGAATTCACTGAATACGCATCCATTTGGTGGTCCCAATTGGTTCGCAATCGGCGTCTCAATGGAGAAGCCAAGATAACCTCATGGGGAGAACTTAAAGAAGTCATGCGAGAACGATCGTTCCCCATTATATCGCGAGAGATCAAACAAAAGTTACAAAGAATCGACAAGGCTACAGGACTGTTGATGAGTATCTCAAAGAGATGGAATCATTGATGCAAAGAGCCGATATCCAAGAGGATGAAGAGGATACAATGACTAGGTTTGTTGTCGGACTCAATGACAACATTCTTGAGGTACTTGAACTCAAAACCTACTACATCCTTCAAGAGGCATTCCAATTCGCCATGACAATTGAAAAATGCATCAAAGATCGACAACGATATCGACAAAAGAATTATCACTATGACAAAGGTATCACTCAACCTTTATCTCATTCTAATTCTTCTAAACCTTTGCTCGACTCAAGTAGACCAAAGCAGAAAATTGAAACATCCAAGTCACTGGACAAAACCAAGACAAAAACCCCCATGTTGGCGGAAAACACACAAACACTCAAACAAACTCGGGAGATTGTATGCTTCAAGTGCAACAGTCATGGACACTATAAAAGAGACTGCCCAAATACAAGACTCTTTCTTATTCGAGAAGATGGGAGCTACTCATCCGAGTCGGAGGAGGAATTGTCCGACAATGAATTCATCACCGGTGGTTACTCCAGTGATGAACCTGATCCTAAAAGCTTGGTGATTTAACGTTCACTTAATATCAAGCAATCGACGATACGGAGATGCAAAGAACAAATATTTTCCACACAAGATGTTTGATCAGAGGCAAACTATATTCTGTCATCATTGATAGCGGAAGTTGTGCGAATATGGTGAGCAGCTATCTAGTTGATGCACTTGACCTACCTTGTCAACGCCATCCAAAGCCATATTATCTCCAATGGCTTCATGAAGGGTCAGAATTAAAGGTAAACAAACGTGCCTTAATCACTTTTACTATGGGTAAATATTGTGATGACGTTTGGTGTGATATTATCCCTATGCAAGCATCTCACTTACTTTTAGGACGACCGTGGCAGTATGACCGTGATGTGACTCACCATGATAAGTTAAATAAGTATTCCTTTGTATACCATGGCAAAAAGTATACCTTGGCTCCACTCGATCCAAAAGAGGTGTACAAAGATCAGATGCGAGTGAAGAAGTTTTGTGAGGAGGTGGGAATAAAAAAAGATGAAAAAGAAAACAAAGAATGAAAAACAAAAGGCAAATACAAAAGAGGCCAGTAGTGATAAAAGCCAAATATGTATAGGCCCAGGGGTGGTGAGTGATCCTAAATGTGAGAAAAAAAGAGTGTCTCAAAATATTTATGCGAGAGAAAAAGAAGTTAGGCAAGCCCCCTTCCTTAAACAGCCTTGCATCCTCATCCGCTTTAAGGAACAATTTTTTTCTATCACTAACAATAACAAAAGTTTGCCTAGTGTGTTTGTTTCTCTTTTGCAGGACTTCAATGATGTTTTAGGTGATCCACCTGACGGGTTGCCACCCTTAGGAGGAATTGAACATCAAATTGACCTAATTTCGGGTTCTTCTATTCCAAATAGACCAGCATATAGATGTAATCCCGACGAAACCAAGGAGTTAGAAAAGCAAGTGGAAGAACTACTCAACAAAGGCTACATTCGTGAGAGTTTAAGCCCTTGTGCCGTTCCAGTACTTTTGGTTCCAAAGAAAGATGGTTCACATAGAATGTGTGTCGATTGTCGGCCGATCAACCGAATAACAATCAAGTATAGGCATCCTATTCCACGATTAGATGACATGCTTGATGAACTCTACGGTGCATGCATCTTCACCAAGATTGATTTGAAGAGTGGTTATCATCAAATTCGAATGAAAGAAGGAGATGAATGGAAAACCGCTTTCAAGACAAAGTTCGGTTTATATGAATGGACAGTTATGCCATTTGGTTTGACCAATGCCCCTAGCACATTCATGAGATTGATGAACCATGTCCTTCGGGAGTTTAGAGGTAAGTTTGTTGTTGTTTATTTCGATGATATTCTTATCTACTCTTCTTCTTTTGATTTACATATCTTTCATGTGAGATCGGTCTTCGAAGTTCTCTGAAGAGAACAATTATATGCTAACATGGAAAAGTGCGTGTTTTGTAGTGAAAGTCTTAGTTTTCTAGGCTTTATAGTAAGTGCACAGGGTATCCATGTTGACAATGAAAAAGTCAAAGCAATTCAAGAATGGCCTACGCCATCATCCATAACCGAGGTGAGATCCTTCCATGGCCTAGCAAGCTTCTACCGTCGCTTTGTCAAGGATTTCTCTAGCATTGCCGCACCATTGACAGATATCATCAAAAAAACGGTAGGTTTTCATTGGGGTGAGGCACACCTTAAACCCAAAAAAGGGCCACAAAATAAGATTAAATCAAATTTTATGAGTTTAAATATTTTATTATGGGCTTCTGAACATGATTATATAGCTTAACCACAATTTCAAAACTTTTTACTCGTTTAAAATTCCAACGGGTCCACTGTAAATCCCATTTAGACATGCATGCCTTAAACCCAACAAAACGACCACAATTTTTCAGCGAATTTTATGAGTTAAAATATTTGATTATGGGCTTCTGAACATGATTATATAGCTTAACATCATTTTTAGAACTTTTTACTTGGTTAAAAATTCCAACGGGTCCACTGTAAAGCCTATTTAAACATGCACGCCTTAAACCCAACAAAATGGACGAAAAATATGATTAAAACACATTTTATGACTTAAAATATTTAGTTATGGGCTTTTGAACATGATTATATAGCTTAACCTCATTTTCAAAAATTTTTACTCGGTTAAAATTCCAACAGGTCCATTGTAAAACCCATTTAGACATACACACCTTAAACCCAACAAAACGACCCCAAAATAAGATTAAATCTACTTTTTTTTGGGTTAAAATATTGGATTATGGGATTTTGAACATGATTATATAGCTTAACCTCAACTTTAGAACTTTTTACTCGATTAAAATTCCTACGGGTCCACTATAAAAGACCATTTAGACATGCACGCCTTAAATCCTAACAAAATGGCCGAAAAATAAGATTAAATCACATCTTATAACTTAAAATATTTAGTTATGAGCATTTGAACATGACTATACATCTTAACCTTAATTTTAGAACTTTTTACTCGGTTAAAATTCCAATGGGTCCACTGTAAAACCCATTTAGACATACACGCCTTAAAACCCAACAAAATGACCGCAAAATAAGACTAAATAAGATTTTATGAATTAAAATATTTTGTTATGGGCTTTTGAACATGATTATATAGCTTAACCTCAACTTTAGAACTTTTTAGACATGCACGCCTTAAACCTAACAAAACGGTCACAAAATAAGATTAAATCAAATTTTATGAGTTAAAATATTTGATTAAGGGCTTTTAAATATGATTATATAGCTTAACCTAAATTTCAAAACTTTTTACTCCGTTAAAATTCCAATGTGTCCACTGTAAAGCCCATTTAGACATGCACGCCTTAAACCCCAACATAACGGACGAAAATGAAGGTTAAATCACATTTTATGACTTAAAATATTTGATTATTGAATTTTGAACATGATTATATAGCTTAACCTTAATTTTCAAAATTTTTACTCTGTTAAAATTCCAACGGGTCTACTGTAAAACCCTTTTAGAATTTCACGCCTTAAACCCCAACAAAACGGCCAAAAAATAATATTAATTCACATTTTATGACTTAAAATATTTAGTTATGGGATTTTGAACATGATTATATAGCTTAATCTCATTTTTTAGAACTTTTTACTTGGTTAAAATTTCAAATTGTCCACTATAAAGCCTATTTAGACATGCATGC
Source organism: Hibiscus mutabilis (assembly GCA_019671005.1). Classification (NCBI taxonomy): domain Eukaryota; kingdom Viridiplantae; phylum Streptophyta; class Magnoliopsida; order Malvales; family Malvaceae; genus Hibiscus; species Hibiscus mutabilis. Next base: position 39,662 of record JAGYYJ010003035.1, read on the forward strand.
CTTAAATCCCAACAAAATGGCCGAAAAATATGATTAAATCATATTTTATATTTTAAAATATTTAGTTATGAGCTTTTGAACATGATTATATAGCTTAACCTCAATGTTAGAACTTTTTGCTCGGTTAAAATTCCAACGGGTACACTATAAAGCCCATTTAGATATACATGTCGTAAAGCCCAACAAAACGGCCGAAAATCAGATTAAATCATATTTTATGAATTAAAATAGTTAGTCATGGGCTTTTTAACATGATTATATCTCTTAACTGTATTTTAAGAACTTCTTACTCGGTTAAAATTCCAACGGGTCCTCTGTAAAGCCCATGTAGACATGAACGCCTTAAACCCAACAAAATAGCCACAATATAAGATTAAATCAAATTTATGTGCTAAATTATTTTATTATAGGCCTTTGAACATGATTATATAGCTTAACTACAATTTCATAACTTTCTACTCGGTTAAAATTCCAACGGGCCCACTGTAAAGCCCGATTAGACATGCACGCCTTAAACTAGAACAAATTGGCCGCAAAATAAAATTAAATCAAATTTTATGAATTAAAATATTTATTTTATAGAATTTTGAACATGATTATATAGCTTAACCCCATTTTCAGAAGATTTTACTCGGTTAAAATTCCAACGGGTCCACTATAAAGCCCATTTAGACATGCACGCCTTAAACCCAAATAAAGTGGTCAAAAATAAGATTAAATCACATTTTATGACTTAAAATATTTATTATGGTCTTTTGAACAGGATTATATAGCTTAACTTCATTTTGAGAACTTTTAACTCGGTTAAATTTCCAACGGGTCCACTATAAAGTCAATTTAAACATGTACGCCTTAAACCCCAACAAAACAGTCGAAAATAAGATTAAATCACATTTTATGACATAAAATATTTAGTTATTGACTTTTGAATATGATTATATAGCTTAACCTCAATTTTAGAATTTTTACTCGGGTAAAATTCCAACTGGTGAGCAAGCGTTGATGGTCGGTTGGTTAGAGCTGCTCACCTGCTCCCATCCCCTTCCCTTAGGTCCTGGGTTCAAGACCCAGTAGGAGCATCCCTTCCCCTAGTGTCTCCCCCTTCCCCCTCTAGGTAGAAGTAGAAGTAGTATTTATCAAAAAAAATTCCAACGGTGGGTCCACAGTAAAGCCCATTTAGACATGCATGCTGTAAACCCCGGCAAAATGGCCACAATATAATATTAAATCAAATTTTATGAGTTAAAATATTTGATTATGGGATCTGAACATGATTATATAGCTTAACCTCATTTTTAAAATTTTTTACTAGGTTAAAATTCCAACGGGTACACTGCAAAGCTCATTTAGACATGCACACCTTAAACCCCAACAAAATGGCCAAAAATGATTAAATCACATTTTATGAATTAAAATATTTAGTTACGGGCTTTTGAACATGATTATGTAGCTTAACCTTATTTTCAGAACTTTTTACTCGGTTAAAATTCCAACGGGTCCATTACAAAGCCCATTTATTCATGCACACCTTAAACCCCAACAAAACGACTGAAAAATAAGATTAAATCACATTTTACGACTTAAAATATTCTGTTATGGGCTTTTTGAAATGAATATATAACTTAACCACATTTTCAGAACTTTTTACTCGGGTAAAATTCTAACGGGTCCACTATAATGCCCATTTATTCATACACGCCTTAAACCCCAACAAAACGGCCGAAAGATAAGGTTAAATCACATTTTATGACTTAAAAATATTTACTTATGGGCTTTTTGAAATGATTATATAACTTAACCTCATTTTCAAAACTTTTTATAAGGTTAAAATTCCAACGCGTCCACTGTAAAGATCATTTAGACATGCACACCTTAAATCCAACAAAACAACCACAAAATAAGATTAAATCAAATTTTATGAGTTAAAATATTTGATTATGGGCTTTTAAATATGATCATATAACTTAGCCTCAATTTTAGAAATTTTTACACGGTTAAAGTTCCAACGGGTCCACTATAAAGCATATTTAGACATGCACTCCTTAACCCCAAACAAAATGGCCGCAAAATAAGATTAAATCACTTTTTATGATAAATTCCAACGGGCCCACTGTAAAGCCCATTTAGATATGCATCCCTTAAATCTCAACAAAACGTCGTAAAATAAGATTAAATCACATTTACGACTTAAAATATTTAGTTATGGGCTTTTGAACATGATTATAAAGCTTAACCTCATTTTCAGAAATTTTTACTTGGTAAAAATTTCAACAGGTCCACTATAAAGCCCATTTAGATATGCACGCCTTAAACCCAATAAAACAACCACAATATAAGATTAAATCACATTTTATGAATTAAAATATTTAGTTATGGCTTTTGAACATGAGGTTAAGCTTTATGATCTTGTTCAAAAGTCCATAACTAAATATTTTAACTCATAAAATTTGTTTTAATCTTATTTTGTGGCTGTATTGTTGGGTTTAGGACGTGCATGTCTAAATGGGATTTACAGTGGACCCATTGCAATTTTAACCGAGTAAAAAGTTCTAAAAATGAGTTTAAGCTATATGATCAGGTTCAAAAGCCCATAACTAAATATTTTAAGTTATAAAATGTGATTTAATCTTATTTTTTGGCCGTTTTGTTTGGGTTTAAGGCGTGTGCAGGTGTAAATGGGTTTTACAGTAGACCGTTTGAATTTTAAACGTGTAAATAGTTCTGGAATTTTAACCGAGTAAAAAGTTTTAAAAAATGAGTTTAAGCTATATGATCAGGTTTACAAGCCTATAATCAAATGTTTTAACTCATAAAATTTGATTTAATCTTATTTTGAGGCCGTTTTCTTGGGTTTGAGGCGTACATGTCTAAATGGGCTTTACAGTGGACCCGTTGGAATTTTAACCGAGTAAAAAGTTCTAAAAATTAGTTTAAGCTATATGATCATGATCAAAAGCCCATAACTAAATATTTTAACTCATAAAATTTGTTTTAATCTTATTTTGTGACCGTTTTGTTGGGTTTAAGACGTGCATGTCTAAATGGGCATTACAGTGGACCCTTTAGAATTTTATCCGAGTAAAAAGTTTTGAAATTGAGGTTAAGCTATATAATCTTATTCAAAAGCCCATAACTAAATATTTTAACTCATAAAATATGATTTAAGCTTATTTTGTGGCCGTTTTGTTGGGTTTAAGGCGTGAATGTCTAAATGGGCCTTATAGTGGACCCGTTGGAATTTTAACCGAGTAAAGTGTTCTGAAATTGAGGTTAAGCTATATAATCATATTCAAAAGCCCATAATATAATATTTTAAATCAAAAAATTTGATTTAATCTTATTTTGTGGCTGTTTTGTTGGGTTTAAGGCGTGCATGTCTAAAAGGGCTTTATAGTGGACCCATTGGAATTTTAACCTAGTAAAAAGTTCCAAAATTGAGGTTAAGCTATATAACCATGTTCAGGAGCCCAAAAATAAATATTTTAAGTCATAAAATGTGATTTAATCTTATTTTGTAGCCGTTTTGTTGGGTTTAAGGCGTGCATGTCTAAATGGGCTTTATAGTCGACCCGTTAGAATTTTAACCGAGTAAAAAGTTCTAAAAATGAGGTTAAGCTATATGACCATGTTCAAAAGCCCATAACTAAATATTTTATCTCATAAAGTTTCTTTTAATCTTATTTTGTGGTCGTTTTGTTGGGTTTAAGGCGTTCATGTCTAAATGAGGTAAAACTATATAATCATGTTGAAAGCCCATAAATAAATATTTTAACACATAAAATGTGATTTAATCTTATTTTGTGGCCGTTTTGTTGGGTTTAAGGCGTGCATGTCTAAATGGGCTTTATAGTGGACCGGTTGGAATTTTAACTGAGTAAAAAGTTCTAAAATTGAGGTTAAGCTGTATAATCATATTCAAAATCCCATTATCAAATATTTTAACTCGTAAAATTTGATTTAATTTTATTTTGTGGCTGTTTTGTTAAGTTTAAGGCGTGCATGTCCAAATGGGCTTTACAATGGACCCGATAGAATTTTAACCGAGCAAAAATTTTTGAAAAAAAAGTCAAGATATATAATCGTGTTCAAAAGACCTTAATCAAATATTTTATGTTATGAAACGTGATTTAATCTTTTTTTTGACCTTTTTGTTGGGGTTTAAGGCGTGCCTTGTCTAAATGGGATTTATAGTGGACCTGTTGGAATTCTAACCGAGTAAAAAGTTCTAAAACTAGGGTTAAACTATATAATCATGTTCAAAGGCCCATAAATAAATATTTTAACTCATAAAATGTGATTTAATCTTATTTTGAGGTCATTTTGTTGGGTTTAAGGCGTGCATGTCTAAATGCGCTTTACAATGGACCCTTAGAATTTTAACCTAGTCAAAAGTTCTAAAAATGAGGTTAAGCTATATGATCATGTTCAATATCCCATAACTAAAAATTTTAAGTCATAAAATGTGATTTAATCTTATTTTTCTGTTTTTTAGGGGGTTTAAGCAATGCATGTCTAAATTGGCTTTATAATGGACCCATTGGAATTTTAACCAGTAAAAAGTTCTAAAATTGAGGTTAAGCTATATAATCATATTCAAAAGCCCATAATAAAATATTTTAGCTCATAAAATTTGATTTAATCTTATTTTGTGTCTGTGTTGTTGGGCTTAATGTGTGCATGTCTAAATGGGCTTTACAGTGGACTCGTTGGAATTTTAATCAAGTAAAAAGTTCTAAAAATGAGGTTAAGCTTTATGATCTTGTTCAAAAGTCCATAACTAAATATTTTAACTCATAAAATTTGTTTTAATCTTATTTTGTGGCTGTATTGTTGGGTTTAGGACGTGCATGTCTAAATGGGCTTTACAGTGGACCCGTTGCAATTTTAACCGAGTAAAAAGTTCTAAAAATGAGTTTAAGCTATATGATCAGGTTCAAAAGCCCATAACTAAATATTTTAAGTTATAAAATGTGATTTAATCTTATTTTTCGTCCGTTTTGTTGGGGTTTAAGGCGTGCAGGTCTAAATGGGTTTTACAGTAGACCGTTTGAATTTTAAACGTGTAAATAGTTCTAGAATTTTAACCGAGTAAAAAGTTTTAAAAAATGAGTTTAAGCTATATGATCAGGTTTAAAAGCCTATAATCAAATGTTTTAACTCATAAAATTTGATTTAATCTTATTTTGCGGCCATTTTGTTGGGTTTAAGGCGTACATGTCTAAATGGGCTTTACAGTGGACCCGTTGGAATTTTAACCGAGTAAAAAGTTCTAAAATTGAGGTTAAGCTATATAATCATATTCAAAAGCCCATAATCAAATATTTTAACTAATAAAATTTAATTTAATCTTATTTTGTGTCCGTTTTGTTGGCCTTAAGGCGTGCATGTCCAAATGGGCTTTACAGTGGACCCGTTGGAATTTTAACCGAGCAAAAAATGTGTAAATTAGGTCAAGCTGTATAATCATTTTCAAAATCCCATAATAAAATATTTTAAGTCATAAAATGCGATTTAATCTTATTTTCTGGCCTTTTTTGTTGGGGTTTAAGGCGCGCATGTCTAAATGGGCTTTATAGTGGACCCGTTGGAATTCTAACCGAGTAAAAAGTTCTAAAACTGAGGTAAAACTCTATAATCATGTTCAAAAGCCCATAAATAAATATTATAAGTCATAAAATGTGATTTAATCTTATTTTGAGGCCGTTTTGTTGGGTTTAAGACGTGCATGTCTAAATGGGCTTAATAGTGGACCCGTTGGAATTTTAACCGAGTAAAGTTTTTTGAAATTGAGGTTAAGCTATATAATCATATTCAAAAGCCCATAATATAATATTTTAAATCAAAAAATTTGATTGAATTTTGTTTTTTGGCCGTTTTGTTGAGATTTAAGGCGTGCATGGCTAATTGGACTTTATAGTGGACCCGTTGAAATTTTAACCAAGTAAAAAGTTCTAAAAATGACGTTAAGCAATATGATCATATTCAAAAGCCCAGAAATAAATATTTTAAGTCATAAAATGTGATTTAATCTTATTTTTCTTCTATTTTTTGGGTTTAAGCAGTGCATGTCTAAATGGGCTTTACAGTGGACCCATTGGAATTTTAACGGAGTAAAAAGTTCTAAAATTGAGGTTAAGCTAAAATTGTGTCAAATGTGTAACTAAATATTTTATCTCATGCAGTTTCTTTTAATCTTATATAGTGGCTTTCCGTTGGAATTTTGTTGGGCGTAAAAAGTTATAAAAATGAGGTTAAGCTATATGATCAGGTTAAAAAGCCCATAAATAAATATTGTAACTCATAAAATTTGTTTTAATCTTATTTTGTGGCCGTTTTGTTTGGTTTCAGACGTGCATGTCTAAATGGGCTTTATAGTAGACACGTTGGAATTTTATCTAAGTAAAAAAAATCTGAAATTGAGGTTAAGCTATATAATCTTATTCAAAAGCCCATAACTAAATATTTTAACTCATAAAATGCGATTTAATCTTATTTTGTGGCCGTTTTGTTGGGTTTAAGGTGTGCATGTCTAAATGGTCTTCACAGTTTACCTGTTGGAATTTTAACCGAGTAAATTTTTTTGAAAATGAGGTTAAGCTATATAATCATGCTCAAATCCCATAACTTAATATTTTAAGTCATAAAATGTGATTTAATCTTATTTTTTGACTATTTTGTTGGGGTTTAAGCCGTGCATGTCTAAATGGGCTTTACAGTAGACCCATTGGAATTTTAACATAGTAAAAAGTTCTAAAAATGAGGTTAAGTTATATAATCATATTCAAAATCCAATAATAAAACATTTTAATTCATAAAATTTGATTTAATATTGTTTTGTGGCCGTTTTGTTAGGTTTAATGCGTACATGTCTAAATGGGATTTACAATGGAGCCGTTGGAATTTTAATAGAGTAAAAATTCTGAAAATGAGGTTAAGATATTTTGAAGGATGATAAGCCAAGGTTGATTATGTTATTTTACATGTCTAGGATATTTTCTTTGTGTTGGAAAAATATGAATCCTTGGATTTAAGTTGATTTTCCATGCTAAATATGAGTCGTTGGATGAAAAATGGCAAGATCGTAATTTTGGAAAATCATAAGGGTAAAGTTGGTGAACTACTAATTCCAGATTAAATTTAGGTCATTGGATGAAGGATGGTGATATGAGGAATATTATGGAAATATAGAATTTTTGGAATAGATCCGATAGCTAGGTAAAGGTAAAATCGTAGTAGAAGTATTTTGTGAATATCAAGAAATCGGATTGAATTGAAATTTTAGAGGCTGTTCCATAATATATGGAAAATCATAAAATGATATTTATGGAATAGTGGTCGGTTGAAGAGAAACTAATTTAGTTAGATTTTAATGGAATGACAATTTTGAAGCAAACTAGTAAATAAAGACTAGTTGGAAGGCAAATTGGTCATTTGGCAGGGATGGCAATTTTGAAATATTTGAAGTTACGGGCTATTTTTGGAAGAAGAAATTTGAAGTTAAATCTTGGCCCTTGATTGATGATAAAATCAATCTCAACCATTGGATAAAAAGGGCACTTTTGTAAATTCCTTATTTGAATGAATTTAAAATTCATTTATATATTACAAGTGGCATAATTGAAGATATTTAAAATTAAAAGGAAAAAGATGAAGCCTTATTCATCTTTCATATTTTCGAAAATATGGGTAGAAAAGGGAGAAATTTCCAAGCTCGATTCAAGCCTCGAAACTTGATTTTCAGGTAATCTTTTGAACTGCAAAGTTGTTCTACTCTTCAAGCTCTATCTTTTGATGTATTTAATTCAAGGAATACATGCTTGATTGATGGAAATTTTACATGAGAAGGAAATTAGGGTTTATGAACAAAATTGGGGCTTTTGAGATTTTATGATTCTGGTTGAATTTAAGTTGGAATCAAGCTTATATGATGTTAAATTCATGTTTTTGAGTTAGGATTTAAACCCTACATATTTTGGTTTGTATGGAGAAGATTAAGGTTTATGAATTAAAGTCTAACTTAGGTTTTGTGATTTTGGATTAATGATCTAGTAAGCTTGATTTGTTGTTTGGAAGCAAAACCCTAAGTTAAAACTTATAGGGACCAATTCGGCAAGCTTCAAAGTTAAGGGACCGAATATGAATTTTATGAATTTGGAGTGTATTTATGTAATTAATGATGTTGGAGATGTGAAATTGATGTTAGAATGCTAAACTAATGTTGAATTGAATTAGGGACCATTTTGACAAATTGTCAAAATCAAGTGACCAAATAGGAAATAAATTCTTGGATGGGGAGTAAATCTGATTTTTAGTTAAAATAATCGAATTAAAGAAGTAGTGTTGATTTGAGGACTAAATTGCAAAGTTAAGAAGTTTGAATCCTTACCTTTGCATTTTAGTGACTATTTTGGGCAAAGAAAGAAAACTAGAGGGAATTATTTTGTATAATTATTTGATGAAGAAGAAGATGAATTGGTAGATTGAAGCAAGTGATTGGACTAAATTGATAAGTAGAAAAATAAGAAGAAGTTAGTAGAAATTAGAAGTTTATTATGGAAAGCTATGAAGAAGATTGAATTTTGGCAGTGATTTTGAAAATTCACCATAAATTCTACAAAAATGGTTAGATGATGAATTTTATACCGTTGTAAAGATGTGTTCGTCTAGTTTCGTTTCCAACAAACGGAAACTGGTTTCGAGTTCCGAGTTAAAAGATATAAATTTTTAATCGGATGAAGGTCAGAAAATTTAAAGAGCAGTTTCTATCAAAACAGCATTGTGATGGGAGTTTGAAGAATTTTCATAATTTTTGTAGATTTTATTAATTTATTTGGCTTATATGTTAGAACTGTTATCGAATCTAGTTTTTCCATTATAAAAGAAATTAAGATCCGGTATATATTCTGCCCGGGATAAGCAAATCTTTGAAGGTAGCGCAAGCTATCAGAAAATGGAATTTGAAACATTTTGTTTTTAAATGTTAGTTAGCAAGCTTGGAAGAGTTAATGGAAGTTCAAATTGGTCATTAAGGACCATAATGAGTTTTTGAACAGTACAAGGAAGAAAGGAAAAATATTGGAAATTTTATGTTAGAATGATTATATTAGACAGCATGTTTAAAGTATTGTTAGATTTAAATCTAACAAATATTTTATTTTATTCATGTGATTAATGAAGTCAAGCTCGAATCAAAGAAGGTTCGAGATTCTATAAAAAGGAAAGGATCAAGTAGAATTTAGTGAGGCATGCTAACAAATGGCCCATGTGAGTGCATACATGTATTTAAATGTATGTTTGTTGACATACATTTTTATAGGGAGACTTGTGATAAGTCAACCTAAAAGGTAAATATTTTTATATAGCATAACATGTTTTGCATGATACAGTATTTTACTGATTTAAAGATCATGGCATATCTTTATGCTTACAAATGGTTTATAGCATGATATATATATATATATATATGACAAGCTACTTTATATGATTTTTAAATGCATGTATACTATGGATGATACAGAATGTACTGGAGTATGAACTTCTTCAGTAAGAATATGGTTTACATGATATAAACTGTTATTGAGATTGCTTGTCATTTTCTAGGAATTATTTAAATGTTTGCCCTTGGTAGTATAATATTAAGAATGACAGTATTATGGTATACCATAAGAGTCTAGTAGCTACGTTGACACATTATGTGTCTACCGCCGATACTTATTGTATCTACCGTTTGACACTTTACGTGTCTGACACCTTGTGTGTCTACCGTTGACATTTATATATGTCTACTGCCCAACACTTAATTGTGTCTACAGTTTGCACCTAAGGGTTGCTACGAGCTCGTTACAGTTGCCTCATCCCTAAGGGAAGTGGCTAGTACTCTGGGAGTACACGACTCGTTTTACTCGTCTCTTGATATTTACCTTGGGCTACATGACTTCACAGTATAAATTTTATGATTCTATAGTATAGAACAATCACAATATGATTTCTTTCATAGATATTCCTGCATTACAGATTATATGATTTAATGATTATCATGCTTTTGAAAGTATCATGCATTACAAAGTATTTTATATATGTTCTCATCTTATGCCTCACTAAGTTTGTACTTAGCGTGTGTTTGATTGTACACATGTAGATAAATCAAGTTGAGAGTGAGAAGAGCGTTGCATCAATATGGGAAAGCTCAACAGGTAATCACAGTAATGACATCCTAATTAAGGTTTAATTTTTATAGTGGCATATATACTTGTTAAACCTATTTGAGTGTGATTGACCTTTAAAGTTCGTTCTGGTTTTAAGATAATTGGCGTTTCTGGAAAGATGCAAGGTTAAGAATAATCTTAGGTGATGAGTTGCATGCTAAGATAATTGATTTATGATTGGAACTCAAATAAATAATTTAAGTCAATTTTAAATAAAGTTAAGAGAGCTTGGGCTAGTGAAATTTTAGGATGTGTGACCATTAGGAAGTTTTTTGAAAATTTTAAATTACCCCGATTTTTTGATTAAAGAAGTTGTAACATTTCCGACTCGTACCCGGTGTACGGATACGGGAAAGGGGTATTACATGGTCCGTAATGCAATCTAAGTAAGGATTTTCATTCCAATCACCTTAAATCAACACATAAAACCATTCATCCTTCAATCATGTTCTAAATTCCAAAGCTTAACATAAACCCTAATTCTTCTCTTCAAGAACATGAATAATTCTTCATCCAAATAACATTATCAAGCATGTAAAACATCATTCTTATCATTTCCATCATCAAAATAATTTTTTGCAATATTTCCCCTAATTATTCTCCTCTTAGCCGAATGGTCCTTATACCATATACCATAGGATTTTCATCACCTTAAGCATAGAAACAACATCACAACCGTATTTCCAACATGAATAAACCTTAAAACATGAGATTTTAACATGTTCTTCGTCCACCCTAATCATCAATACCAACTTAGAAGCATGGAAACTATGTAAAACTTGTACCAAATGAAAGAGAATTCCATGAAAAACAAATCTTTATTTCATATCTAAGCCTAAAATCCAATCATATAAGCTCAAAAATTGAACAGAAAATTTCCTACCCCTACCTTGAAGGCTCACAGCTATGGAGAGAAAGATGAGAGAAAATTTCCACACTTTTCTATTTCTTTATTTCATGCCAAATGGCATTTTAATTCGCCTTATTTAAAATAAAAATCCTTTTAATAGTCAAATGACTATTTTACCCCTTAATCTCATCCAATAATATGTTGCCACCTATGTTCTTCACTTTTCCATAACACAAAATATTCATAAAATATATACAAAATGACCATTTTGCTGTTAATGAATCAACTTATCTTCAAAATTGCCATTTTCATCTACTACAACAAATACTGCATAAAATCGAATTTAAATCAAATAAAAACGATTCAAAAGCCACAATATCATATTCTTCAGGTCTTCCTAAGATTTCCATAAAATTTCCATAATATTCTGAATTCAAATAATCGTCTGAACTAAATACCAAACTTATCATTTTTATAGCTTTTCACACAAATCTCGTACTAAAAATCCGATTCCCATCAAAATTCTTATACCGGGATAAACTATTCATTTATAGAGTATAAAAATTTTTTTGGAAAATTACCATTTTCCCTGAACTTTTCTCAACTTGTCACTTTAGCCCCCTAACTTTAAAAGTTTATGTTTTAGTCACTAAACTAAAACCAACAACTTTTAATCTTTGCATTTTAGTCACTAAACAAATATTGGGCATTACATAAACTCAATTTTAGAAATTTTTACTCAATTAAAATTATAACGGGTCCACTATAAAGCCCATTTAGACATGCACGCCTTAAACCCAACAAAATGGCCACAATATAAGATTAAATCAAATTTTACGAGTTAAAATATTTTATTATGGGCTTTTGAATATGATTATATAGCTTAACGTCATTTTCAGAACTTTTTACTCGGTCAAAATTCTAGCGGGTCCACTATAAAGCCCATTTAGAAATGGACGCCTTAAACCCCAACAAAATGGGTGGAAAATAAGATTAAATCAAATTTTATGAATTAAAATATTTATTATGGACTTTTGAACTTGATTATATAGCTTAACCTCAATTTTAGAACTTTGAATTTGTTAAAATTCCAATGGGTCCACTGTAAAGCCCATTTAGACATGCACGCCTTAAACCTCAACCAAACAGCCAAAAAATAAGATTAAATCATATTTATTGACTTAAAATATTTCGTTATGGGATTTTGAACTTGATTATATAGATTATCCTCATTTTCAGAACTTTTTACTCGGTTAAAATTCCAACGGGTCCACTATAAAGCCCATTTAGACAAGCACGCCTTCAACCCAACAAAAAGGCCGCAAAATAAGATTAAATCAAATTTTATGAGTTAAAATATTTGATTGTGGGCTTTTGAATATGATTATATAGCTTAACCTCAATTTCAAGACTTTTTACTCGGTTAAAAATCCAACAGGTCCATTGTAAAGCCGATTTAGACATGCACGCCTTAAACCCAAAAAAAGGTCACAAAATAATATTAAATCAGATTTTATGAGTTAAAATATTTGATTATGGTCTTTTGAATATGATTATATAGCTTAACCTCAATTTCAAGTCTTTTTACTCGGTTAAAATTCCAATGGGTCCACTATAAAGCTCATTTAGATATGCATGCCTTAAACCCCAAATAAATGGCCGCAAAATAAGATTAAATCAAATTTTATGAATTAAAATATATATTTATGGGGTTTTGATCATGATTATACAGCTTAACCTTAATTTTGGGACATTTTACTCGGTTAAAATTCCAACGGGTTCACAGTAAAGCCCATTTAGACATGCACGCCTTAAACCCCAACAAAACGGCCAAAAACTAAAATTAAATCACATTTTATGACTTAAAATTTTGGTTATGTGATTTTGAAAATGAATATATAGCTTAACCTCATTTTTAGAAATTTTACTCGGTTAAAATTCCAACGGGTCCACTATAAAGCCCATTTAGACATGCACGCCTTAAACCTAACCAAACAACCACAAAATAAGATTAAATCAAATTTTATTAGTCAAAATATTTGATTATGTGATTTTGGACATGATTATATTGCTTAACCTCATTTTTAGAACTTTTTACTCGGTTAAAATCCCAACAGGTCCACTGTAAAGCACATTTAGATATGCACGCCTTAAACCCAACAAAATGGCTGCAAAACAAGATTGAATCAAATTTTATAAATTAAAAATATTTATTTATGGGCTTTTGAGCATGATTATATAGCTTAACCTCATTTTTAGAATTTTTTACTCGTATAAAATTCCAACAGGTCCACTTTAAAGCCTATTTGGACATGCACACCTTAAACCCAACAAAATGACCATAAAATAATATTAAATCAAATTTTATGAGTTAAAATATTCTATTATGGGCATTTGAATATGATTATACTGCTTAACGTCATTTTCAAATCTTTTTACTCTGTTAAAATTACAACGGGTCCACTATAAAGCCCATTTAGACATGCACGCCTTAAACTCCGACAAAATGGCCGCAAAATAAGATTAAATCAAATTTTATGAATTAAAAAATTTATTATGGGCTTTTGAACTTGGTTATACAACTTAACCTCAATTTTAGAACTTTTTACTCTGTTAAAATTTCAATGGGTCCACTATAAAGCCTATTTAGACATGCGCGCCTTAAACTCTAACAAAACGGCCAAAAAATAAGATTAAATCACATTTATGACTTAAAATATTTAGTTATGGGCTTTTGAAAATGATTATATAGCTTAACCTTATTTTCATAATTTTTTACTCTGTTAAAATTTCAACGGGTCCTTTGTAAAGCCCACTTAGACGTGCAGGCCTTAAACCAAACAAAACGGTCACAAAATAAGATTAAATAAAATTTTATGAGTTAAACTATTTGATTATGGGCTTTTGAATATGATTATAAATCTTAACCTCAATTTTAAGACTTTTTACATGGTTAAAATTTCAACGGGTCCACTTTAAAGCTCATTTAGACATTCACGCCTTAAACACCAACAAAATGCCGCAAAATAAGATATAATAGAATTTTATGAATTAAAAAAATATTTAGTTATGTGCTTTTGAACATGAAAAGTTTAACCTCAAAAATATTTTTAAGTTATGAAAACGTGATTTGATCTTTTTTGACCTTTTTGTTGGGGTTTAAAAGCGTGCCACAAAATAAATAAATCAGATTTTATAGTTAAAATGATTTGTTGGCTTTCTAACATGATTAAAAAGTTCTAAAACTGGGTTAAACTTTATATAATCATGTTCAAAGGCCCATAAATAAATATTTTAACTCATAAAATGTGATTTAATCTTATTTTGAGGTAAATTTTTTGATTTTGGGGATTTTTGAACATGATTAAATGCTTAGCTTTACAATTTTCAAAAGAATTTTAACCTAGTCAAAAGTTCTAAAAATGAGGTTAAGCTATTTGATCATGTTCAATATCCCATAACAAAAAAATTTTAAGTCATAAAATGTGATTTAATCTTATTTTTTTCCGTTTTTGGGGGGCTTTTGAACATGTCTAAATTGCTTTTTATAATGGACCAATTGATAAAATTTTAACAGTAAAAAGTTCTAAAATTGAGTTAAGCTATATAATCATATTGAAAAGCCCAGAAAATAAAATATTTTAGCTTAAAAAATTTGATTTAAAATGATTATTTTGTAACCTCAATTTAAAATTTTTTTGTGTAAATGTCTAAAGGGTCCTTTATAAATGGATTTCGTTGAAATTTTAATCAAGTAAAAAAGTTCACAAAAATGATTAAATAAAATTTTATGATCTTTAAAAAGTCCATTAACTAAATATTTTAACTGATTAAAATTTGTTTTAATCTTATTTTTTGTTTTGTATTGTTGGGTTTAGGGCGTGCATGTCTAAATGGGCTTTTAACCCCATGGACCCGTTGCAATTTTAAATCAAATTTTATGAGTAAAAAGTTCTAAAAATGAGTTCTAGCTATATGATCAGGTTCAAAAGCCCATAACTAAATATTTTAAGTTATAAAATGTGATTTAATCTTAATAAGCCGTTTTGTTTAGGTTTAAGGTTGTGTGTAAATGGGTTTTTAAATTAAAATACGTTTGAATTTTAAGCGTGTAAATAGTTTGGGAATTTTAACCGAGTAAAAGTTTTAAAAAATGAGTTTAAGCTATATGATCAGGTTTACAAGCCTATAATCAAATGTTTTAACTCATAAAATTTGATTTAATCTTATTTTAAATCCGTTTTCTTGGGTTAAAATATTTGATTATGTCTAAATATGATTTTATAGCTGGAACCGTTGGAATTTTAAGAAGTAAAAAGTTCTAAAAATTAGTTTAAGCTATATGATCATGATCAAAAGCCCATAACTAAATATTTTAACTCATAAAATTTGTTTTAATATTCTTTTTTAAATATGTTTATTTGGGTTTATTTTAAACTGCATGTCTAAATGGGCATTACAGTGGAATTTTAGAATTTTATCCCAATAAAAAAAAGTAAAAAGTTTTGAAATTGTGGTTAAGCTATATAATCTAATCTTATTTCAAAAAAGCCCATAACTAAATATTTTAACTCATAAAATATGATTTAATCTTATTTTGTGCCGTTTTATTGGGTTTTAAGGCGTGAATGTCTAAATGGGCCTTATAGTGGACCGTTGGAATTTTAAGAAATTTTTAAAGTGTTAAAATTTGAGGTCCAGCTATATAATCATATTCAAAAGCCCATAATATAATATTTTAAATCAAAAATTTGATTTAAATCTTTATTTTATGACTTAAAATTGTGTTTAAGGCGTGCATTCTAAAATTATTTTATAGTGGACCCATTGGAACTTTAACCTAGTAAAAAGTTCCAAAATTGAGGTTAAGCTATATAACCATGTTAGACATGAGCCCAAAAATAAATATTTTAAGTCATAAAATGTGATTTAATCTTATTTTGTAGCTTAAAATTTTATTTATGGGCTTTTGAACATGATTAAATGGGCTTTATAACCTCATTTTTAGAATTTTACTTAGTTTAAAAAGTTCTAAAAAAGAGGTTAAAAGTTAAAAGAGGTATGACCATGTTCAAAAGCCCATAACTAAATATTTTATCTCATAAAGTTTCTTTTAATCTTATTTTGTGGTCGTTTTGTTGGGTTTAAGGCGTTCATGTCTAAATGAGGTAAACCTATATAATCATGTTGAAAGCCCATAAATAAATATTTTAACACATACCTTAAACCCAACAAAATGACCATAAAATAATATTAAATCAAATTTTATGAGTTAAAATATTCTATTATGGGCATTTGAATATGATTATACTGCTTAACGTCATTTTCAAATCTTTTTACTCTGTTAAAATTACAACGGGTCCACTATAAAGCCCATTTAGACATGCACGCCTTAAACTCCGACAAAATGGCCGCAAAATAAGATTAAATCAAATTTTATGAATTAAAAAATTTATTATGGGATTTTGAACTTGGTTATACAACTTAACCTCAATTTTAGAACTTTTTACTCTGTTAAAATTTCAACGGGTCCACTATAAAGCCTATTTAGACATGCGCGCCTTAAACTCTAACAAAACGGCCGAAAAATAAGATTAAATCACATTTATGACTTAAAATATTTAGTTATGGGCTTTTGAAAATGATTATATAGCTTAACCTTATTTTCACAATTTTTTACTCGGTTAAAATTTCAACGGGTCCTTTGTAAAGCCCACTTAGACGTGCAGGCCTTAAACCAAACAAAACGGTCACAAAATAAGATTAAATAAAATTTTATGAGTTAAACTATTTGATTATGGGCTTTTGAATATGATTATAAATCTTAACCTCAATTTTAAGACTTTTTACACGGTTAAAATTTCAACGGGTCCACTTTAAAGCCCATTTAGACATTCACGCCTTAAACACCAACAAAATGCCGCAAAATAAGATATAATAGAATTTTATGAATTAAAATATTTAGTTATGTGCTTTTGAACATGATTATACAGCTTAACCTCATTTTTAGAAATTTGTACTCAGTTAAAATTCCAACGAGTTCACTGTAAAAGGTCATTTAGACATGCACGCCTTAAACCTAATAAAACGGCCACAAAATAATATTAAATCAAATTTTATGAGTTAAAATATTTGATTATGGGCTTTTGAACATGATTATATAGCTTAACCTCATTTTCAGAACTTTTTATTCGGTTAAAATTCGAGAGGGTCCACTGTAAAGCCCGTTTAGATATGCACGCCTTAAACCCCACAAAATAAGATTAAATCAAATTTTATGAGTTAAAATATTTGATTATGGGATTTTGAACATGATTATATTGCTTAGCCTCATTTTCAAAACATTTTACTTCGTTAAAATTCCAACGGGTTCACTGTAAAGCTCATTTAGACATGCACGCCTTAAACCCCAACAAAATAGCCGCAAAATAAGATTGAATCAAATTTCGTAAATTAAAATATTTAGTTATGGGCTTTTGAACATGATTATATAGCTTAACCACTTTTTTAGAATTTTTTACTCGGATAAAATTCCAACAGGTCCACAATAAAGCCCATTTAGACATGCACGCCTGAAACCCCAACAAAACGGCCGAAAAATAAGATTAAATAATATTTATGAATTAAAATATTAGTTATGGGCTTTTGAAAATGATTATATAGCTTAACCTCAACTTCAAAATTTTTTACTCGGTTAAAATTCCAAAGGGTCCTCTGTAAAGCCCATTTAGACATGCATGCCTTAAACCCAACAAAATGGCCACAAAATAAGATTAAATAAAATTTTATGAGTTAAAATATTTTATTATGTGCTTTTGAATATGATTAGAAAGCTTAACCTCATTTTCAGAATTTTTTACTTGGTTAAAATTCCAACGGGTCCACTGTAGAGGCCATTTAGACATGCACGCCTTAAACCCCAACAAAACGACCACAAAATAATATTAAATCAAATTTTATGAGTTAAAATATTTGGTTACAGGCTTTTGAACATAATTATACAGCTTAACCTCATTTTCAGAACTTTTTACTCAGTTAAAATTTCAATGAGTCCACTATAAAGCCTATTTCGACATGCACTCCTTAAACCCCAACAAAATGGCCGCAAAATAAGATTAAATCAAATTTTGTGAATTAAAATATTTGATTATGGGCTTTTGAACATGATTAAATAGCTTAACCTCATTTTTAGAAATTTTTACTCGGTTAAAATTCCAACGAGTCCACTATAAATCCCATGTAGACATGCACGCCTTAAACCCAACAAAATGGCCATAAAATAATACAAAATCAAATTTTATGAGTTAAAATATTTGATTATAGGCTCTTGAATATGATTATATAGCTTAACCTCATTTTCATAACTTTTAACTCTGTTAAAATTCCAACGGGTCCACTATAAATTCCATTTAGACATACACGCCTTTAACCCCAACAAAATGGACGCAAAATAAGATTAAATCAAATTTATGAAATAAAATATTTATTAAAGACTTTTGAACTTGATTACACAGCTTAACCTCAATTTTAGAACTTTTTACTCGGTTAAAATTCCAATGGGTCCATTGTAAAGCCCATTTAGACAAGCACACCTTAAACCCAACAAAACAACATAAAAAATATGATTAAATCAAATTTTGTGAGTTAAAATATTTGATTATGGGCTTTTGAAAATGATTATATATCTTAACCTAATTTTTAGAACTTTTTACTCTGTTAAAATTCTAACAGGTCCACTATAAAGCCCATTTAGATATGCACGCCTTAAACCCCTACAAAATGGCCGCAAAATAATGTTAATTGAAATTTTATAAATTAAAATAATTAGTTATGGGCTTTTGAACATTATTATATAGCTTAACCTTAATTTTAAAACTTTTTACTAGGTTAAAATTCCTCCAAGTCCATTGTAAATCTCATTTAGACATGCACTCCTTAAACTTCAACAAAACGGCCGAAAAATAAGATTAAATCACATTTTATGACTTAAAATATTTATTTATGGGCTTTTGAACATGATTATATAGCTTAACCTCATTTTTAGAATTTTTACACGGTTAAAATTCCGACGGGTCCACTGTAAAGCCCATTTAGACATGCACACCTTAAATCCAACAAAAATGACACAAAATAAGATTAAATAAATTGTATGAGTTAAAATATTTGATTATGGGCTTTTAAACTTTATTATACAACATAACCTCAATTTTAGAACTTTTTCACAGTTAAAATTCCAACGGGTCCATTGTAAAGCCCATTACGACATGCACGCCTTAAACCCCAACAAAAGGTCCGTAAAATAAGATTAAATCAAATTTTATGAGTTAAAATATTTGATTATGGGATTTTGAATATGATTATAAAGCTTAACATCATTTTACGAACTTTTTACTCGGTTAAAATTTCAACAGGTCCACTATAAAGCCCATTTAGACATTCAGGCCTTAAAACCAACAAAATGGCCGCAAAATAAGATTAAATCAAATTTTATGAATTAAAATATTTAGTTATGGGCTTTTGAACATGATTATACAGCTTAATAGAACATTTTACTCGGTTAAAATTCCAACGGGTCCACTATAAAGCCCATTTAGACATTCACTCCTTAAACCCCAACAAAACGGCAGAAAAATAAGATTAAATCACATTTATGACTTAAAATATTTAGTTATGAGCTTTTGAAATTGATTATATAGCTTAACCTCATTTTCAGAATTTTTTACTCGGTTAAAATTCCAACGGGTCCTCCGTAAAGCCCATTTAGACGTGTACGCCTTAAACCCAACAAAACGGCCACAAAATAAGATTAAATCAAATTTCATGAGTTAAAAATTTTCATTATGGTCTTTTGAATATGATTATGAAGCTTAACCTCAATTTCAAGACTTTTTTACTCGGTTAAAATTTCAACGAGTCCACTTTAAAGCCAATTTAGACATGCACGCCTTAAACCCTAACAAAATGCTGTAAAATAAGATTAAATAAAATTTTATGAATTAAAATATTTATTTATGTGCTTTTTAACATGATTATATATCTTAACCTCATTTTCAGAAATTTTTACTTGGTCCAAATTTCAATGGGTCCACTATAAAGGCCATTTAGACATGAACGACTTAAACCACAACAAAATGGCCAAACAAATAAGATTAAATCACATTTTATGACTTAAAATATTTAGTTATGGGCTTTTGAACATTATTATGTAGCTTAACCTCATTTTCATAAGTTTTTACTAGGTTAAAATTCCAACAGGTCCACTGTAAAGCCCATTTACACATGGACTCCTTTAACCCAACAAAACGGACGAAAAAAATTAAATCACATTTTATGACTTGAAATATTTATTTATGGGCTTTTGAACATGATTATATAGCTTAACCTCATTTTTAGAATTTTTTACTAGGTTAAAATTCCAACGGGTCCACAATAAAGCCCATTTAGACATGCATTCCTTAAACCCAACAAAACGGACAAAAAATAAGATTAAATCAAATTTTATGAGTTAAAATATTTGATTATGGGATTTTGAACTTTATTATACTACATAACCTCAATTTTAGAACTTTTTCTCGGTTAAAATTTCAACGGGTCCACTACAAAACCCATTTTGACATGCATGCCTTAAACCCTTCAAAAGGTCCGTAAAATAAGATTAAATCAAATTTATGAGTTAAAATATTTGATTATGGGATTTTGAATATGATTATATAGCTTAACCTCATTTTAAGAACTTTTTACTCGGTTAAAATTCCAATGGGTCCACTATAAAGCCCATTTAGATATGCATGCCTTAAACACCAACAAAATGGCCGCAAAATAAGATTAAATAAAATTTTAAGAATTGAAATATTTAGTTATGGGCTTTTGAACATTATTATACAGCTTAACTTTAATTTTAGAACATTTTACTCAGTTAAAATTCCAACAGGTCCACAATAAAGCCCATTTAGACATGCACTCCTTAAACCCAACAAAACGGCCGAAAAATAAGGTTAAATCACATTTATGACTTAAAATATTTATTTATGAGATTTTGAAAATGATTATATAGCGTAACCTCTTTTTCAGAATTTTTTACTCGGTTAAAATTCCAACGGGTCCTCCATAAAGCCCATTTAGACGTGCACGTCTTAAACCTAAGAAAACGGCCAAAAAATAAGATTTGATTGCGGGCTTTTGAATATGATTATCAAGCTTAACCTCAATTTCAAGACATTTTACTCTTTTAAAATTTTAACGGGTCCACTTTAAAGCCAATTTAGACATGCACGCCTTAAACCCCAACAAAATACCGCAAAATAAGATTAAATAAAATTTTATGAATTAAAATATTTAGTTATGTGCTTTAAACATGATTATATAGCTTAACCTCATTTTCAAAAAAATTTTACTCGGTTAAAATTTCAACGGGTCCACTGTAAAGGCCATTTAGACATGCACGCCTTAAATCCAACAAAACGGCCACAAAATAATATTAAATCAAATTTTATGAGTTAAAATATTTGATTCTAGACTTTTGAACATGATTATATAGATTAACCTCATTTTCAGAACTTTTTACTCAGTTAAAATTCTAACGAGTCCATGCAATTAGACATGCACGCTTTAAACCCCAACAAAATGGCCGCAAAATAAGATCAAATCAAAATTTAAGAATTAAAATATATATTTATGGGCTTTTGAACATGATTATATAGCTTAACCTCAGTTTCAAAATTTTTTACTCGGTTAAAATTCCGATGGGTCCACTATAAAGCCCATTTAGACATGCACACCTTAAACCCAACAAAAGGACCAAAAATAAGATTAAATCAAATTTTATGAGTTAAAATATTTGATTATGGGCTTTTAAACATGATTATATAGCTTAACCTCATTTTTAGAACTTTTTATTCGGTTAAAGTTCTAGAGGGTCCACTTTAAAGCCCATTTAGATATGCATGCCTTAAACCCCACAAAATGGCCGCAAAATAAGATTAAATCAAATTTTAAGAATTAAAATATTTATAATGGGCTTTGAACTTGATTATACAACTTAAACTCAATTTTAAAACTTTTTACTCGGTTAAAATTCCAATGGTCCACTCTAAAGCCGATTTAGACATCCACGCTTAAACCCCAACAAAACGGCCAAAAAATAAGATTAAATCATATTTATTGACTTAAAATATTTAGTTATGGGCTTTTGAACTTGATTATATAGATTACCTCATTTTCAGAACTTTTTACTCAATTAAAAATCCAACGGGTCCACTGTAAAGCCCATTTAGACATGCACGCCTTCAACCCAACAAAATGGACATAAAATGGATTAAATTAAATCAAATTTTATGAGTTAAAATATTTGATTATGGGCTTTTGAATATGATTATATAGCTAAACCTTAATTTCAAGACTTTTTACTCGGTTAAAATTCCAACGGGTCCACTATAAATCCTATTTACACATGCACGCCTTAAACCCCCAAAAATGGTCGCAAAATAAGATTATATAATATTTTATAATTTAAAATATTTATTTATGGGCTTTTGAACTTGATTATAAAGCTTAACCTCATTTTTAAAACTTTTACTCGGTTAAAATTCCAACGAGCCTCTTTTTTGAGAATACCCGCCTTCTGCTTGCAAGTTCTAAGGGTTTTTGTGTTCAGTTTGTACCTAGAGAGGCTAATTATGTCGCCCATACGCTTGCCTCTAAGGCCATGCATTGCTTGTCATTTATCTTTTTTTCTATTTACCCCGATTACATACACTCTTTTGTAAGCAACGAGATTCTATCTCAGTCTATATAATGAATATGGGTACTCTTTTCCCCTTAGGTGGTCTCCATCGGTCTATGACTGGAAGTGACTTTAGTGGGGATTTTAACGAGGCCCACATTTTCCTCAAAAAAATTCCAACGGATCCACTGTAAAGCCTATTTAGACATGCACGCCTTAAACCCAACAAAACGGCCACAAAATAAGATTAAATCAAAATTTATGAGTTAAAATATTTGATTAAGGGCTTTTGAATATGATTATATAGCTTAACCTCAATTTGAAGAATTTTTACTTGGTTAAAATTCCAATGGGTCTACTGTAAAGCCCATTTAGACATGCACGCCTTAAACCCCAACAAAACAGTCAAAAAATAAGATTAAATCACATTGTATGACTTAAAATATTTAGTTATGGGCTTTTGAACCTGATTATATAGCTTAACCTCATTTTCATAACTTTTTACTCTGTTAAAATTCCAACGGGTCCACTGTAAAGCCAATTTAGACATGCACGCCTTAAACCCAACAAAACAACCACAAAATAAGATTAAATCAAATTTTATGAGTTAAATATATGATTATGGGCTTTTGAATACGATTATATAGCTTAACTTCAATTTCAAGACTTTTTATTCGGTTAAAATTTAATTGGGTGCACTGTAAAGCTCAATTAGACATGATTTTGAACATGATTATATAGCTTAATCTCCTTTTCAGATATTTTTACTCGATTAAAATTCCAACGGGTCCACTATAAAGCCCATTTAGACGTGCACGCCTTAAACCCAACAAAACGACCACAAAATAAGATTAAATCAAATTTTATAATTTAAAATATTTGATTATGGGATTTTCAACATGATTATGTTGCTTAACATCATATTCAGAAATCTTTACTCTGTTAAAATTCCAACGGGTCCACTGTAAAGCCCATTTAGACAAGCACGCCTTAAAACCCCAACAAATTGGCCACAAAATGATATTGAATCAAATTTTATAAATTAAAATATTTATTTATGGGCTTTTGAACATGATTATATAGCTTAACCTCATTTTTAGAATTTTTTACTAGGATAAAATTCAAACATGTCCACTATAAAGCCCATTTAGACATACACGTCTTAAACCCAACAAAATGACCACAAAATAACACTAACTCAAATTTTATGAGTTAAATATTTGATTATAGGTTTTTGAATATTATTATATAGCTTAACCTCATTTTCAGAACTTTTTACTGTGTTAAATTTCCAACGAGTCCATTATAAAGCCCATTTAAACATACACGCCTTAAACCCAAACAAAATGATCGCAAATTAAGAATAAATCAAATTTTATAAATTAAAATATTTATTATAGGCTTTTTGAACTTGATTATACAGCCTAACCTCAATTTTAGAACATTTTACTCGTTAAAATTCCAACGGGTCCACTGTAAAAGCCCATTTAGACATGCACTCCTTAAACCCCAACAAAACGACCGAGAAATAAGATTAAATGACATTTATGACTTAAAATATTTAGTTATGAGCTTTTGAACATGATTATATAGCTTAGCCTCCTTTTCAGAATTTTTCACTCAGTTAAAATTCCAACGGGTCCACTGTAAAGCCGATTTAGACATGCACGCCTTATGCCCAACAAAAAAACAAAAATAAGAATAAATCAAATTTTATGAGCTAAAATATTTTATTTTGGGATTTTGAATATGATTATATAGCTTAACCTCAATTTTAGAACTTTTTACTCGGTTAAAATTCCAACAGGTCTATTGTAAAGCTTGTTTAGACATGCACGCCTTAAATCCCAACAGAATGGCCGCAAAATAAGATTAAATAAAATTTTATGAATTAAAAAATTTATTATTGGCTTGTGAACATGATTATATAGCTTAACCTCATTTTCAGAACTTTTTACTCGGTTAAAATTCAAACGGGTCCATAAATAAATATTTTAACTCATAAAATGTGATTTAATCTTATTTTGAGGTCATTTTGTTGGGTTTAAGGCATGCATGTCTAAATGCCCTTTATAATGGACCCATAGAATTTTAACCTAGTCAAAAGTTCTAAAAATGAGGTTAAGCTATATGATCATGTTCAATATCCCATAACTAAAAATTTTAAGTCATAAAATGTGATTTAATTTTATTTTTCGGTTTTTTGGGGGTTTAAGCAGTGCATGTCTAAATTGGCTTTATAATGGACCCATTGGAATTTTAACCCAGTAAAAAGTTCTAAAATTGAGGTTAAGCTATATAATCATATTCAAAAGCCCATAATAAAATATTTTAGCTAATAAAATTTGATTTAATCTTATTTGGTGTCTGTGTTGTTGGGCTTAATGTGTGCATGTCTAAATGGGCTTTACAGTGGACTCGTTGGAATTTTAATCAAGTAAAAAGTTCTAAAAATGAGGTTAAGCTTTATGATCTTGTTAAAAAGTCCATAACTAAATATTTTAACTCATAAAATTTGTTTTAATCTTATTTTGTGGCTGTATTGTTGGGTTTAGGACGTGCATGTCTAAATGGGCTTTACAGTGGACCCGTTGCAATTTTAACCGAGTAAAAAGTTCTAAAAATGAGTTTAAGCTATATGATCAGGTTCAAAAGCCCATAACTAAATATTTTAAGTTATAAAATGTGATTTAATATTATTTTTCGGTCGTTTTGTTGGGGTTTAAGGTATGCAGGTCTAAATGGGTTTTACAGTAGACTATTTGAATTTTAAACGTGTAAATAGTTCTGGAATTTTAACCGAGTAAAAAGTTTTAAAAGATGAGTTTAAGCTATATGGTCAGGTTTAAAAGCCTATAATCAAATGTTTTAACTCATAAAATTTGATTTAATCTTATTTTGCGGCCGTTTTGTTGGGTTTAAGGCGTACATGTCTAAATGGGCTTTACAGTGGACCCGTTGGAATTTTAACCGAGTAAAAAGTTCTAAAAATTAGGTTAAGCTATATGATCATGTTCAAAAGCCCATAACTAAATATTTTAACTCATAAAATTTGTTTTAATCTTATTTTGTGACCGTTTTGTTGGGTTTAAGACGTGCATGTCTAAATGGGCATTACAGTGGAACCTTTAGAATTTTATCCGAGTAAAAAGTTTTGAAATTGAGGTTAAGCTATATAATCTTATTCAAAAGCCCATAACTAAATATTTTAACTCATAAAATATGATTTAAGCTTATTTTGTGGCCGTTTTGTTGGGTTTAAGGCGTGAATGTCTAAATGGGCCTTACAGTGGACCCGTTGGAATTTTAACCGAGTAAAGTGTTCTGAAATTGAGGTTAAGCTATATAATCATATTCAAAAGCCCATAATATAATATTTTAAATCAAAAAATTTGATTTAATCTTATTTTGTGGTTGTTTTGTTGGGTTTAAGGCGTGCATGTCTAAAAGGGCTTTATAGTGGACCCATTGGAATTTTAACCTAGTAAAAAGTTCCAAAATTGAGGTTAAGCTATATAACCATGTTCAGGAGCCCAAAAATAAATATTTTAAGTCATAAAATGTGATTTAATCTTATTTTGTAGCCGTTTTGTTGGGTTTAAGGTGTGATTGTCTAAATGGGCTTTATTGTCGACCCGTTAGAATTTTAACCGAGTAAAAAGTTCTAAAATTGAGGTTAAGCTATATGACCATGTTCAAAAGCCCATAACTAAATATTTTATCTCATAAAGTTTCTTTTAATCTTATTTTGTGGTCATTTTGTTAGGTTTAAGGCGTTCATGTCTAAATGAGGTAAAGGTAAAACTATATAATCATGTTGAAAGCCCATAAATAAATATTTTAACACATAAAATGTGATTTAATCTTATTTTGTGGCCGTTTTGTTGGGTTTAAGGCTTGCATGTCTAAATGGGCTTTTACAAAGTGGACCGGTTGGAATTTTTAAATGAGTAAAAAGTTCTAAAATTGAGGTTAAGCTGTATAATCATATTCAAAATCCCATTATCAAATATTTTAACTCGTAAAATTTGATTTAATTTTATTTTTGTGGCTGTTTTGTTAAGTTTAAGGCGTGCATGTCCAAATGGGCTTTACAATGGACCCGATGGAATTTTAAACCGAGCAAATTTTTTTTGAAAAAGAAGTCAAGATATATAATCGTGTTCAAAAGACCTTAATCAAATATTTTAAGTTATGAAACGTGATTTGATCTTTTTTTGACCTTTTTGTTGGGGTTTAAGGCGTGCCTTGTCTAAATGAGATTTAAAGTTGACCTGTTGGAATTCTAACCGAGTAAAAAGTTCTAAAACTGGGGTTAAACTATATAATCATGTTCAAAGGCCCATAAATAAATATTTTAACTCATAAAATGTGATTTAATCTTATTTTGAGGTCATTTTGTTGGGTTTAAGGCGTGCATGTCTAAATGCGCTTTACAATGGACCCTTAGAATTTTAACCTAGTCAAAAGTTCTAAAAATGAGGTTAAGCTATATGATCATGTTCAATATCCCATAACTAAAAATTTTAAGTCATAAAATGTGATTTAATCTTATTTTTCGGTTTTTTGGGGGTTTAAGCAGTGCATGTCTAAATTGGCTTTATAATGGACCCATTGGAATTTTAACCCAGTAAAAAGTTCTAAAATTGAGGTTAAGCTATATAATCATATTCAAAAGCCCATAATAAAATATTTTAGCTAATAAAATTTGATTTAATCTTATTTGGTGTCTGTGTTGTTGGGCTTAATGTGTGCATGTCTAAATGGGCTTTACAGTGGACTCGTTGGAATTTTAATCAAGTAAAAAGTTCTAAAAATGAGGTTAAGCTTTATGATCTTGTTCAAAAGTCCATAACTAAATATTTTAACTCATAAAATTTGTTTTAATCTTTTTTTGTGGCTGTATTGTTGGGTTTAGGACGTGCATGTCTAAATAGGCTTTACAGTGGACCCGTTGCAATTTTAACAGAGTAAAAAGTTCTAAAAATGAGTTTAAGCTATATGATCAGGTTCAAAAGCCCATAACTAAATATTTTAAGTTATAAAATGTGATTTTAATATTTTTTTTTTTCGTTTTGTTTGGGGTTTAAGGTATGCAGGTCTAAATGGGTTTTATAAAGGACTATTTGAATTTTAAACGTGTAAATTTGGAATTTTAACCGAGTAAAAAGTTTTAAAAAATGAGTTTAAGCTATATGATCAGGTTTAAAAGCCTATAATCAAATGTTTTAACTCATAAAATTTGATTTAATCTTATTTTTTGGCCGTTTTGTTGGGTTTAAGGCGTACATGTCTAAATGGGCTTTATAGTGGACCCGTTGGAATTTTAACCAAGTAAAAAGTTCTAAAAATTAGGTTAAGCTATATGATCATGTTCAAAAGCCCATAACTAAATATTTTAACTCATAAAATTTGTTTTAATCTTATTTTGTGACCGTTTTTGTTGGGTTTTAAGGCGTGCATGTCTAAATGGGCATTAAGTGGAACCTTTAGAAATTTTATCCGAGTAAAAAGTTTTCTAAAATTGAGGTTAAGCTATATAATCTTATTCAAAAGCCCATAACTAAAAATATTTTAACTCATAAAATATGATTTAATCTTATTTTTTGTGGCCGTTTTTTTGTTGGGTTTTAAGGTGAATGAATGTCTAAATGGGCCTTATAGTGGACCCGTTGGAATTTTAACCGAAGTAAAAGTGTTATAAAATTGAGGTTAAGCTATATAATCATATTCAAAAGCCCATAATATAATATTTTTAAATCAAAAAATTTGATTTAATCTTATTTTTTGTGGTTGTTTTGTTGGGTTTAAGGCGTGCATGTCTAAATGGGCTTTATAGTGGACCCATTGGAATTTTAACCTAGTAAAAAGTTCCAAAATTGAGGTTAAGCTATATTACCATGTTCAAAAGCCCAAAAATAAATATTTTAAGTCATAAAATGTGATTTAATCTTATTTTTAGCCGTTTTTTTGTTGGGTTTAAGGCGTGAATTTGACCCGTTAGAATTTTAACCGAGTAAAAAGTTCTAAAATTGAGTTTAAGCTATATGACCATGTTCAAAAGCCCATAACTAAATATTTTATCTCATAAAGTTTCTTTTAATCTTATTTTTATTTTGTTTTGTCGTTTTGTTGGGTTAAAAGGCGTTCATGTCTAAATGAGGTAAAACTATATAATCATGTTGAAAGCCCATAAATAAATATTTTAACACATAAAATGTGATTTAATCTTATTTTTGTGCCGTTTTGTTGGGTTTTAAGGCTTGCATGTCTAAATGGCTTTTTATAGTGGACGGTTGGAATTTTAACTGAGTAAAAAGTTCTAAAATTGAGGTTAAGCTGTATAATCATATTCAAAATCCCATTATCAAATATTTTAACTCGTAAAATTTGATTTAATTTTATTTTGTGGCTGTTTTGTTAAGTTTAAGGCGTGCATGTCCAAATGGGCTTTACAATGGACCCGATGGAATTTTAACCGAGCAAAAATTTTTTGAAAAAGAAGTCAAGATATATAATCGTGTTCAAAAGACCTTAATCAAATATTTTAAGTTATGAAACGTGATTTAATCTTTTTTTGACCTTTTTGTTGGGGTTTAAGGCGTGCCTTGTCTAAATAGGATTTATAGTGGACCTGTTGGAATTCTAACCGAGTAAAAAGTTCTAAAACTGGGGTTAAACTATATAATCATGTTCAAAGGCCCATAAATAAATATTTTAACTCATAAAATGTGATTTAATCTTATTTTGAGGTCATTTTGTTGGGTTTAAGGCGTGCATGTCTAAATGCGCTTTATCATGGACCCATAGAATTTTAACCTAGTCAAAAGTTCTAAAAATGAGGTTAAGCTATATGATCATGTTCAATATCCCATAACTAAAAATTTTAAATCATAAAATGTGATTTAATCTTATTTTTTGGTTTTTTGGGGGTTTAAGCAGTGCATGTCTAAATTGGCTTTATAATGGACCCATTGGAATTTTAACCCAGTAAAAAGTTCTAAAATTGAGGTTAAGCTATATAATCATATTCAAAAGCCCATAATAAAATATTTTAGCTCATAAAATTTGATTTAATCTTATTTTGTGTCTGTGTTGTTGGGCTTAATGTGTGCATGTCTAAATGGGCTTTAAAGTGGACTCGTTGGAATTTTAATCAAGTAAAAAGTTCTAAAAATGAGGTTAAGCTTTATGATCTTGTTCAAAAGTCCATAACTAAATATTTTAACTCATAAAATTTGTTTTAATCTTATTTTGTGGTTGTATTGTTGGGTTTAGGACGTGCATGTCTAAATGGGCTTTACAGTGGACCCGTTGCAATTTTAACCGAGTAAAAAGTTCTAAAAATGAGTTTAAGCTATATGATCAGGTTCAAAAGCCCATAACTAAATATTTTAAGTTATAAAATGTGATTTAATATTATTTTTCGGCCGTTTTGTTGGGGTTTAAGGTATGCAGGTCTAAATGGGTTTTTACAAGACTATTTGAATTTTAAACGTGTAAATAGTTCTGGAATTTTAACCGAGTAAAAAGTTTTAAAAAATGAGTTTAAGCTATATGATCAGGTTTAAAAGCCTATAATCAAATGTTTTAACTCATAAAATTTGATTTAATCTTATTTTGCGGCCGTTTTGTTGGGTTTAAGGCGTACATGTCTAAATGGGCTTTACAGTGGACCCGTTGGAATTTTAACCGAGTAAAAAGTTCTAAAAATTAGGTTAAGCTATATGATCATGTTCAAAAGCCCATAACTAAATATTTTAACTCATAAAATTTGTTTTAATCTTATTTTGTGACCGTTTTGTTGGGTTTAAGACTACATGTCTAAATGGGCATTATAGTGGAACCTTTAGAAATTTTATCCGAGTAAAAAGTTTTAAAAATTGAGGTTAAGCTATATAATCTTATTCAAAAGCCCATAACTAAATATTTTAACTCATAAAATATGATTTAAGCTTATTTTGTGGCCGTTTTGTTGGGTTTAAGGCGTGAATGTCTAAATGGGCCTTATAGTGGACCCGTTGGAATTTTAACCGAGTAAAGTGTTCTGAAATTGAGGTTAAGCTATATAATCATATTCAAAAGCCCATAATATAATATTTTAAATCAAAAAATTTGATTTAATCTTATTTTGTGGTTGTTTTGTTGGGTTTAAGGCGTGCATGTCTAAAAGGGCTTTATAGTGGACCCATTGGAATTTTAACCTAGTAAAAAGTTCCAAAATTGAGGTTAAGCTATATTACCATGTTCAGGAGCCCAAAAATAAATATTTTAAGTCATAAAATGTGATTTAATCTTATTTTGTAGCCGTTTTGTTGGGTTTAAGGCGTGAATGTCTAAATGGGCTTTATAGTCGACCCGTTAGAATTTTAACCGAGTAAAAAGTTCTAAAATTGAGGTTAAGCTATATGACCATGTTCAAAAGCCCATAACTAAATATTTTATCTCATAAAGTTTCTTTTAATCTTATTTTGTGGTCGTTTTGTTGGGTTTAAGGCGTTCATGTCTAAATGAGGTAAAACTATATAATCATGTTGAAAGCCCATAAATAAATATTTTAACACATAAAATGTGATTTAATCTTATTTTGTGGCCGTTTTGTAGGGTTTAAGGCTTGCATGTCTAAATGGGCTTTACAGTGGACCGGTTGGAATTTTAACTGAGTAAAAAGTTCTAAAATTGAGGTTAAGCTGTATAATCATATTCAAAATCCCATTATCAAATATTTTAACTCGTAAAATTTGATTTAATTTTATTTTGTGGCTGTTTTGTTAAGTTTAAGGCGTGCATGTCCAAATGGGCTTTACAATGGACCCGATGGAATTTTAACCGAGCAAAAATTTTTGAAAAAGAAGTCAAGATATATAATCGTGTTCAAAAGACCTTAATCAAATATTTTAAGTTATGAAACGTGATTTGATCTTTTTTTGACCTTTTTGTTGGGGTTTAAGGCGTGCCTTGTCTAAATGAGATTTAAAGTTGACCTGTTGGAATTCTAACCGAGTAAAAAGTTCTAAAACTGGGGTTAAACTATATAATCATGTTCAAAGGCCC